>JANHFX010014550.1:0-43986 GCA_027560015.1 Chloroceryle amazona
GGGGAGCGGGGAGCGGCCGGTATGCCTAGGGGTGGGCGCAGGGGGGGGGGGGGGCTTGTGTCTGCAAGGTGTGAGTGGGGGGGTCCTTCAGACCAGCCATGAGTAAATGGGGGAAGGGGAGGATGTGCTCATGCGGCAAGGGATAAATCATCGAGCCCACGGTATTGCATTTTAATGCAGGAAATGTTTCCTTTCTCCTTGTTTTCTGCATAGCCACAAAGCTCCCAGTCTGTGTAGAGGCAGTGCCAAGCTCCCAGCCCCCCTAATAGAAGTTGCTTTGTGGAAGAATGTAACATTGACACGTTGTTAGGAGAGGATTTTCTTTAAGGGCAGCCAAGCCTCAGTGCTGTGGGAGAAGAAAAGCTGAACTTGCTCCAGCTGCTGCGGTGCCAGCGGCCGCGGGCAGGGCCGGGGGGAAGGGACGGATGAGGGACACTTGTGGTGTCCTGCAGGTCAATGCCTCTCCCAGCACCGAGCAGCGCGGAGCTCAGGAAACAGAGTGATTTTACATGACGGGGAAGCTCGTCTCCTGTAAAAAAAAAACAACTCCCAGAGAAGCCTGTGCCACGGCAGGGATGGTATTTAACATCGTTTAGAGCTAATTAGTGGCCTGGGCGGTGGAGGCAGCCCCGGCCGCGGAGTCCGCGATGCAGCAGACACAGCTGGGTCCGGGCGAGGGCCCCCAGCGCTGCGTGGAGGCGGCAGCCTTAGACAGCTGCGCCGGAACGTAGGGACTCACACCACACCTAGGCAGGCCCTAAAAGTTAGATGGGAGATTTTACTTATGGAGCCGCCTCTACCTCCGTCGTGTGTGTCATGGGGGGCACGGGGAAGCCACGGAATCCTATAAAATGTAAACGTGCAGCCCCAGAGGCGCGTAGGAGACGTAGCCCTCGTGCGACGGCGGCTCCGCGGTAGCAGCTAGACGCGCAAGTCTAGAGGGGCCCGGCGGAGAGGGCGAGCGGGAGGCGCTTCACCCCGCGGCACCATCGCTGCGTGAGTCACGCCGACGTGGGAGAAAGGCCTATCCCCCCTTCTCCGGGCCTGATTTCTACTCCAAGGTACCACCTCGTCGGTGGGGTTGGGGGAGAAGGAGTGCAAGTGCACAGGGGTGCCCAGGCAGCCGGGCACCCCTATGCGCTGAATTCCAGGGGGCTGCTTGTCTCTCAGTTAATGGACAGAGGAAGCTTAGGGCGAACACTTTTCTTTTCTTATTTTATTTTTTTTTTTTAAACACGTTTCAAACGTATTTTCCTTCCAGTTTCAGGCAATTGTCCCTACTTGCAGTTTTGCCTCAATATGAGCTTGAGAAATGGCGTTGCTAGAGTGTGTGGAATTTTTGTTTAGGAGGTGGAAGATTTCCTTCACTTGTTTTTCACTGTACTTAATGGGGCTTTTTTTGGTGTTGCTGAGGATTTTAACAGCAATACAATTATTTCAATGTTTTATTTAATTACTTGAATGCACTTGGAAATTGTTCACCAGATTGTTACCAGAAGTTATAATCAGTTAGAAAATTAAGCCTAGTGGTACTTCTCAGTACATCTTTTGTATTCCACTTGGTCTTTAAAGCTTTTTTTCCTTTTCCCTGAGAAGGTTAAAAAAATCTGAAGGAAAGGTGTGTTGAGTCTTTGTTTTCTGTGGATATAGTCACATTTATCAAGCACATCAGTGTATTTACACACAAAGCTGGTTTATGGTTCCGTTGGAGACTTTATTGATGATCAATATGGAGAATTTTCATACCACAAATGTAATTCAACTAATCACTTGTGTCAGCAAACATTTAGGCAAGAAATGCAGATTTTCTTTTCACGGGAGATCTGGTTCATGTTAGAATAGCATAGGTAGCAAAAATAATGTTGACCAACAAGTAAAACAACGGTTTCTTGTTAAGAGTTCGTAGTGGCAACTGAAAATACAGTTTTGTTGGTGGAAGTTGAGTTTTAAGGGGAAGAGAGTTTACTGAACACCGAGAGTGCTCTGGACTTGCTAAGATTGGTTTTATGAATTCATGTTATTTCTTTGAGGTTTGTTACTGACATTGACTTTTGGAAAGGATTTGGAAAGACTTTACAGCTTCCTACAGCTTTATGCAGACCCTCCCATCCTTCAGATTTGCTTTCATCAACCTTGACTGTATTAAGTGCAAAATCTTTTCCCCAAACTACTTCCAGTCATTTTTAGAAACATAATGTAAATAGAGAACATCTAGATTAAAGCCTACAGTTTCTTTTTTGAACCACTGAAGAGTTTTACAATTTTGAATTTGATAAATGGCTTAGGAAAAATGGATGAAAGTGAGAATCTTTCCTTTTTTAAAAAGTATTGAATTTTACGAAAGACATGACAAGTATACAGTGGATGATTGTGTTTCTAAAAGTGCCAGAGTGTTGAACAATAAGAGGAACTAGGTCAAAAAAGAAAGCTGTACCTAATACTTTTTTAATGAAATGCTTTGGAAATACGTGGTTTAATCAGCATTTCTTCTGTAGACAGATCATCTTTGGTGTCACTGATTAAAGCAATATTGAAAATCACCACATTTTCACTAAGGCCCAGTTTCTTTGTGTCTTGATCCTTTTCCTTGGCCTTCTATCTGAGGTGCTTAGCCTGGATCAAAGCACTAGCAAATAGATCTCGGTGAACTCTCTGTCAGGGTCCTGAGTTTAAGGGCTCAGGAGAATTTGTCCCCTTGTTCTTCAGTGCTGTGACTGAAATATCTCATGAAGTTTTTGTCAATAAAACAGGGCTTAGTTCCAACTTTAGTAGCCTGTAAAGTCTTTTTATCTGGTCAATCCACACAAATTTTATGAATGATGACAAGAAGAATGAAATAATGTCTTTTCTTATTGTGAGCATTACAAAGCTGCAGTATTATTTGGGTTTTTGTACTGGTTGCTTAAACAGAAACTAAGAGAGAGTTTTCCCCTGTGTTTCTCTGCCATATCTGACAGGGACCTTCATAAAACAATGAAAACAATTATTTCGTTCCCTTATTTTCATCCAGCAGAAGAAGAGTGAGGATATTCACATTAATTAAAACTTGGCATTTGGAGTTGCAGGCTTAATCTTGTATATCTTGTTCATCCCGTCTAAAATAATTTTACTATGGATTTTTTTTTTTAGTATGCTAGAAATGTAGCATTGGTCTACTTTATCACAAACTCCTAACAGCTCACTGTATCTCAGTATCTCAGTATTCCAAGCATCTCAGTATTCAGTAGCTGATTTTTTTTTTTCCTGATTTCAGATCTGAAAACAACAGTGATATATTAAAAGTGGATTTACTATAAGAGAAGTCTATTAAAAAAAATAATTATGAAACACTGTTGAATAATACTAAGATGTAAGATGCAGATAGTTTTGTGGACTTGTCATGGCACATCTGCATTTCTTTATATGTCATTCCATGCATGCCCACCTTTTGTTGCACACATTTAAGATGAATTTAAAGTATTCATCAAATACTCTGAGGTCACTAGGTGGCTGAATAGGCTGGACATCCCTAGTCAGAAAGTCATAGGCAGTAATAAGATGTCACAGCATGGCTCAATCAGAGGATTTAAAATGTTAAATCAGTGCAGGATTTGCCTAGGAAGATAAAAAATGACAAAATGGAATCTAACAATCATGCATATTTAATATTCAATGTGCAACAGCTGTTTGAGACTGAAGCAAATTTTAGAAAATGCAAAATAAATAAAATGTTCTCCAGAATATTGAATTAATACAGTAACATATTTGGAAGGCTCTTAATAGTTCTATATCCTTCTGCTTGCCATGGTTTTTATTTATCCATGAGTTCAAGGGGACAAAGGAAGATGAGCTCTAATGGAAAACCAGGGTTTTTAATTTTGCCTGAAAGGTATTTTTCATTATGACTCATAAAATGTTGTTAAAAAGCTTAAAAATGATATACTAAAATAACCTGTTACTATACAGGTTATGAGCAGTTTCTTATCACATTGTCATGAGCAGTTTGAACTCAATGAAAATCTAGAATGTTAAGAAAAATAACTTTAAATAATTTTTTTACATGAATATTCTTTCTCCTAAAATGTTTGTGGCCGAAATCATTGCAGAAACTCTGACAAAATCTATTAGAGACATGGTGTTTCTTCTTTATGGGTCTGATTCCCACTTGAAGGAAATATTTTGAAATCTATAGATTCCAGTGTGCTTCATATAAATGCCCTTTTTGACTTGGCTAAAAGAAAATGATCACCCTAAATATTTATATTCTTAGTACATATTTGGGTCACTCTGGACCACTCCTAATAGAATGCTTTATCAGAAACATGCAAGTTTGATTTCTGATTCTCTTTTTTTTTCTTGAAGCAATGCAGTATGGAAAAAAAACCAAACATAAATGATCAAAATCTCTTTTAATCAATAAGCCCTACCTTGTTTTCAAGGATTATATGCTATTATCACTTATGATTGTACTTCACTTTGTGCTGTATTGATCATTTCTACCTGATTTACTTCAGTAAAATATGGAACTTCTTGTTTTGATGTAAAGTTTAGAAATTTGTGTTCAAGAGTTATCAGCACTCCATAGGTGTGCTGAATTTGGTGGGATTTGGACCAATCCAAAAGTAAATTTTCTGATACCTACAAAAAGGAAAATACCCCGAAGATTTCCTTTATGGTAGGAAAAACCTATGTAAAGAGCTTTGGTTCATGTTATTTAAATGCTTTATTAGTAGTTACACTTGGTGTTCTATATGTGTCTGAGTGGTAGTTTCTTTGGTATCACAGATTCCATCAGTATTTTGTACAGCACTTCTCACACTAACAAGATGGCCTATTACTTACTTCGTGGGAAAGGTCAGACTGCTGCAGTCAGGCGTTTGCCCTGCCTTCAGCAAGATCACAAACATACTGTATAGCATCTGAATGCCAGTTTTTCATGAGCTTGTTGCTTGCTTAAAACATTGATGGCATCAATGAAATACTATGTTGGAAGCTGTGTTATAACCAAAACCAGGATTTTCATACCCCCAACTGCAATTTTTGCTGGAATTAAACCTCTATTTATGTGCATTATTGCACATCAGACATTGTGGAGACCTGCTCTCAGATGGGGACAAATGCTGCTAGAGACCTCCGCTCTAAAGAGCACAGAACATAAATACGAATCAGTGATAAAGAATGGGGAAGGTATATATAAAGAAATTAAGTGTTCAGACTGAAGTCAAAGCATTTCCATATTAGGAACAGAAATAATGTCTTTCTTGCTTCTGGCTCCAGTAGATGAGTATTCAACAGCAGTGAGTACTGTTCCATGAAGTATTTCAGACCAGTCATGTCTTCTTTATTTACCTTTCTCATACCAGTAAGATGTACCTTTTATCTTCAAAGGTAAAAGATAAACATATTGTATACTCTGCCCACCCATACTGTATACGAGATGCTTACTGTATGTTAGACCTTGCCCTACGATTTCCTTGTGCTTTTGAGGAATGTGGAAGTGTTCACATGCAGAACAGCCATTAACAGAAGTTAATGGTGATTCTGTTTACATAGTGGGATTACAGTTATCAGGTCTCAGTGACATTACATGGAATTATGACAAAATGCAGGTACTTAATTTCTTATTATTATGCAGTGTTTTATACCTACATATTTCTATTTTATACATTTATATAACACAGTGATTAGGTGATCTATTACATTTAATATGTTCTCCTGTGCTCTTTTTAAAGCAATTTATCCTCCTCTGTTCAAATCTATCCATATTGCTGTTTTGCTTAGTTTTCTGTTTGCAAAGCGTGGAAAAATCTGCTTTGTGTGTTGGTATACACAAAGGAATTTTCAGAGGAGACTTTCTTTTTCTCTTCTTAGGGAATTAATTTTATGAAGTTTATTCAGTTGTGTTTTATCAAAGGATTCCAACTCAAAGCTGTTGTAGTTCTCAAATTGAGGTTTAGCTGTTCATTTATAAATATTCAGTAACTGTAATAAAACAAAGGTCACTGCAGAATTCCATTGAGCATTATTTGCATTCATTGTTAACAAGAAATATAAAATGCTCTTTAGGTTAGAGAAAGTTGTACATGATATAAAGTACAAATTTACAAATTATGCATCACTGATTTATGAATATTTCAGAATTTGAGCCATTTCTGATGCTAGTTAAATCTCAAGAGGAAGACAGTCAAATTTTTCAAAGTCATTCGTAGTTTTGTTAATCTCTTAGAGAATTTATAAATAAAGGTTTTGTCAAATTACTGACACATTTTTCTGATGGAAAATAGCCACCATCAGAATTAATAAAAACCCATCTATAAGAACAGTGTACGAGATCAGTGTCGTTACATTGCGAAGGCCGAATTATTATCCTTACTGAAGGCAAATTCCCCATGCTATCCATATAATTTGATCTAAATGAAGATAAGTTTACAGCCCACAAAAGACATGTGAAACAGTGATAGCATATGTTCTTTCTACCAAAAGCAAATAGTTTAATAATTTGTATTAATTAAGATTTCTTTTTTTTTCTATAGTTTTACTAGTGAAACCATACTTGACATTTGTTAGAGTGAAGCAGATGCACTTAAAAAAAGCAATTTTGTAACTCCGTGCTGTGTTTCTTTCTCTTTTAGCTGGCTCACCTGTCTCTTTATGTGCTTTACTTCAGTTTATTTGTTTTGTTCTTGTTCATTATCTGAAGAGGAAACAAAGCATATGACACACTCACATTACTCACATTAGTATTTCTTTGATGATGCTGAAAATGTGTGCAACTGAAATCTGCAAGCAAGCTATTTTCAATTATTCAGTTCAAATTTTACTTCTATCTCCTTGAAATGGCAAAAACAGACAAAGAAAGTAAAGTTTGAATGCCATCCATTTTTTCGTAGGTTTATAAAAATTGGTGACAATGGGGAGAATAATCTGTCATCCTCCTTGGGCAATTTTCACCAATTTACTCTCTTTTATTCTTCAGGAGATGTAAAACACTTTGGGAGTTGACTTTGGTTCCTGTTCTTGAGGTACTGCTAACTTACTCATCAGTTATGCAGAGACAGTGTTTATAGCAAGATTTATAACTTTCAGCCATACCTGATAGTTGTGTGCTGTTGAACAGCTTTGCTGGAGGTTGATGAGAGGATGAAGGGTCAAAAGAACAATTCTGTGACTCTTAGCTCTGGAAAATGATTTAACAGTACTTCCAACCTCACCACTTCCAACTAGGATTGGAAATACCTTACGTGGGAATTTTTTATTCAGTGTCAGCAATCTCAGTTGTTGTGAGGTTACTAAAAGTTAACACAAGTTACTTGTGAGAATCTGAGACATCATTGCTGCTGAGATAGCTCTGGCTTCATTCCTTTCCCTTTGCTGAGCTACATCAGTACACCAGTCAAGCAGAAAACTATTCACCTTGTTTTTTTTTTTTTTTCAGTTGGATGATCTTAATGTTGGGTGAGTGTATTATGATGGTCCAGCTAAGCCTCCATCAGTACCAAAAAGTGTCTCAAGAAAGAGCTGGAGAGGAACAGTAGTGATGGTTCAGCCAGGTTTAGATTAGCTTAGGCAAAAAAAAAATAGAAAAAAGTCTGATCAAAAAGTGGTCAATGTATGTTACCCTTACCAGCTCTTTTACATATGTCATCAGCCATATTGTGTGTCTAGGCATCGGGAACAAGGTTAGGTTATAGTTATTACTGTGTTACTAGTGTATCCTTCAAAACAGAATCCAAGTAACATGTTTATCCAGGGCTTCCTGATGACCATTAATGAGTGGTGTAGATTGCTGTCAAAGTGTGTACAGACTGCTCAGGGATGAGTCTGTGAAGCCCTTGGAGCTCATTCTTGTAGTGCAGCTAGAAGGGGCTTAAACTACAGATTAGAAAACCAGGGAATTTAATTCATGCTGTTTACTGGTTATGAGGAATAATACTGTAAAAGTTTCATGCAAGAACACTTTCTTCCAAAAGGGTTTTGGAAAATCTTACGTCTGAAGATTTCCTGTGGAGTATTTCTTTGAATCTCAAAATGGTTCACTTTTTTTCTTATACAGAGTTTGCTTCTCTATCCTGTGAATATATTCTTTGCAGTCACTTCTGTATGTATGCATAGATTTCAGTTGTCTGCAAAGCTGGGCACATCAACTTGAACTATAACGAGTTAAATTTTTATCCTTGGAAGTGTTTTGTTTGTTCTGTGGCATTGTCTGATATCTGCAGTGATTGACACACATACAGGTGCTCTGTACTGGTAGGTTTGAAGGTTGATAGATGACCTTCATACTGACACAGGAGAAGAGGAAAAATGTTCAGCACTGCAGGTGTGAGTACAGAACCTAGTCCAGCTAGTCTTGGAAATGAATGTTCAAATTATTACGTATTCGTTCCCTTTAGAAGATATTTCAATCACAGAAATTTAATCACTAAATTTTAGTCACAGAATCACAGAATAGTAGGGGTTGGAAGGGACCTCCGAAGATCATAAAGTCCAACCCTCCTGCCAGAGCAGGACAAAACTAGGGCAAGTCACTCAGAAATGCATCCAGACAGGTCTTGAAAGTCTCCAGAGAAGTAAACTCCACAGCCTCTCTGGGGAGTCTATTCCAGTGCTTTGTAACCCTTAGAGTAAAGAAGTTCTTCCTCATATTGATGTGGAACTTCCTGTACTTGAGCTTGAAATTTAATTTATCCACAAAAAATTGTGGTAGCTTCAAACTTTGGAAAATCAAGAAGATTCCTATTCCTTGACCAGACTGAACATTCTGAGAAGCAGAGCCACTGAGTCCACTCATTGCTCCAGCTGCTGTAGATGTTTACTGGACATTCAAGTCCAAGGTGGCAGCATATATACAGAAAATTATAAAAGGAGGATGCCATCTCTGGCTGTGGTTTGTGTAATGCTTGGTCAAGCAGGTGTGATCCAAGACCCCCTTCTGGATTCAGCCCTACTGGAAACTAGGTGCAAACAGCTCTCAGGAGTTCTCTACTTCTCACAGCAAAGGCGATGCCCAGATCCTTGTGTGCACCTTGTGCACACAGACACCACAAGGTGTGGGCTGTCCTGGGATAAACATTTTGGATGTTCCCATTTTGAATGTAGGCCTTGCAAGTGGTGATGAGGCATGTACATTTATTTGATTTCTTCTGTAAATAGAGCTTCTGTGTATCACTTCCTTTCCCTGTGGTATTGTTACAATAGTACTGCTTTGCCTTCTGGTGATATTATGAGGATAAGTACGTCAAAGTTTATAGTTTCCTCAGTAATCAGTATCATACAGGTACTTATATAGATTATGCCATCACTGCTAAGCCTGGAAGATTTTTTCTCCCCACAGTTCTGATGAAAATCAAATCCATATTGTCTTCAGGTATTTTCTGGTGCTTGAAGTGTTAAGTGTCTTTCTATTGTCTGTTTTGCAGATGAAATATATGAAAGGAATGAATGACTCCTACATTTATGTTCTCTTTGTGCTTTTAAGGTTCTGACTAATGTATTTTTGTCCATGTGAAGTCTGAAATCTTGCAAGAAATAGATTCCAGTTTGATAACATAGCACGTAAACTAACTTTACAATAAAATAATTTATATCCTAAATAAGACATAAAGGGGAACCCATGTGTACCAGCATGTAGCATTTAAATGTTTTTCAGATATGGCTAACTTTTTGCTTTTGTCTTTGCTTGTACATAATTAATCTTACTGAATCAACAGAATTATTCATGTAATGACATGTAATTAAAAGCAGGTTTTCCAGTAAATATCCCCCATTGAAAACATGGGTCCCTTAAATATATCTAATCAATATTATTACATGAAAGCATTAATTATTTTCAATAATTTCTCTAAATATGATTAAACAAGTGTAACAATAATTAATAATAAATTACTAGCAAATAAATCCATATTGATAAATAATAAAAATAAGCAATTTACTATATATGGACTGACTTACATAAGTTGGATAGATACTCTTTGTTCTTGTTATCCTAGAACCTAGCTTTGTCCCGTTCCCAGGTCTGTACTGCTTTAACAGATTAGTGTCGTCTTCTTTAGCTCTGGGATGCCCAGTGCCATCCTGTGCCCCTCACTGCCCCTGCCTGACGTGTGCTCCCCTACATTGCATCCAGTGTCTTCTGCTTGGACACCTTTGCTCTCAAACCATTCTCTCATTGCCATGACTCTGATCTGCTGCATTGTGTTGTTATGCTGGCATAATAAGTCATTCTGTACAGAGTAACTATTTGTTGCTACCATCTATAAAAAGAATATGGTTCTACAAAGGTAAGCAAAAGTTAAACAAATCAGGCAGTAGCTAGCTGGTCATTAAAAAAGCCAAACAAAGCTCCAGAAGGAACAAGTTAAGACAATACTGGACATGTCCCAAGGCTTTTTAGTAGCAGTGGTGGCGCTGTATTTAGTGGGATACAGGGCTACATTAAAAACCATTTAGAATTAATCAAGAATGGCACTGGTTATCATCCTCATTGTACTTTTTTCCTTTCTGTTGAAAGTGTCCAGAAGCTGCCATGCAGTTTGTTGCAAAATATTACTATTCTAAAGCCTGCACTTTTTTTTTTGTTATATGTAAGAAAGGTAGTATCATCTTACTGATTTATATTTGACAAATGATATCACACTAGACAAATCTGGATAAAAACAGGAATCACCTTAGGGAGCATTTGACTAGTATTTGGCTATGACTAACACAACTACTGTAGGAAAAAATGCTACTTCTTGCTTTTGTATAAATGTGAATTTGTATTTATCTCTAAACATTTCCTTTCACCAGACATTTTAAATATATGATATGTGTTTGAACTCAAAGTTGACAGTCATTTCAGATGACAGCCACTATCAGGGAGTTTCTTCCAAAGAAGGAGAAAGCATTAAATTATGAAGTATTGAAAGATAAGCTTTATTGTATTATGTGACCCACTGAAGAATATCTGTCCATGAAGGATATGATATACATAGTATAGGTATCAAAAGCCATGACAAAAAGATCCTCTTAACAACAGAAATTATAATTACTCACATGGAATGAGATTAAGAACTGCAGAAGCAAGACTGTAGGATGTTTTGGTGATCTACAGAAACACTGTCCAGCAATTACTAGATTTCAGAGGCTAGTAACTAATTTTTTAAAATCCTAACTGAATATCTTAAAATACTTCTGTGGCATAAATGTCAAAGGTTTTTCTACGTTTCCAGCGACTGTTTTCTATCACACGTATATTTTGACCATAGTATTTCACTTCAAACAATTGGATGTGGAAGACCTTAGAGAATCATTTTGCATTAAAATAAATCAATGTGGAACTTTTCAGTGATTTAGTTGCTATTTTTATGGCTGCAAGAGATAGTTAAAAACTATGAGTTATTTTGCTAGCAGCACAAAACACTGTGTATTGCATAGCCTTATTAATGTGGATCTTTGTTACATCTGATACCAAACAATTGTTCATTCAGTCTTTCCTCACAGCTCAGTTATCATTACAAGGTTTGAGCTTATGCTTCATGACTACTTACGGCCTTTGTACATTTTCAGTGTGAATACTGTTAATTAAAGGTGATCTTTTTTGGCAACTTAAGGAGAATCATTGTGGTATTCTGAAGTCTCTGAGGACCTTTATAAAGGGCTAAAAATAGATTCCAAATCAGATGAAAAGATGAAAAATTGGGAAGTATTTGTGTCTTTCACATGGATTAATTCAAAAAGGATAAGTAAATGAAACAATGGAGACTAGACATAGGGTACACTGGAGATTTCTTGAGGAAGAAATACTGGAGATGCCAAATCTCTTCCACTGAAAGACACCATTGCGAGATGACACTAAGATGGTGTCTGGTACTGTGATACAGTCAGAAATCCTGCCATTTCAGGACAGGGTTCCCTTTGGCATGAAGGCAAAGAGACCCCTGGTATCCTCCTTTGTTCTTTTGACAGACACACATTGCTCATGGTAGCAGTGATGTGCTGGCGAAGACACAAAGTGCTGTGTTGATCAGAGAATACGTTATATGCATGCTAACTTGAAGGATGATCACACACTGTTCCTCTCATAAGACAGACCCTTAGGCCACAAAGTCCATTTCAGCATATTTTGTATTTGTAACTTGTATCTCTCTGTTAGAAATTGTCACACTGCCCTTATGAAGCTCACAGCCAAATACTGAGCAGGCTTCTTGGTTTGCAGCTCATAATACAAGGTTTATACATACTTAAGTTTCCCTTGACATTATACTGTATCTAAGCATGTTTTTTGCTTTTATTTTTTTCCCCTTGGTCTCCCTGCACTTTGTCTTCTCTCTAGGTTACTCTTTCAGCTAAACCACCAAATTTTCCAGAAGCTTGCACAGAACTCCGATCTTACAGTTTGTCCCTGCTGGGGCATAAAATAGGTGAGGTAAAAAAACCCAGAAGCTTTATTTCAGGCAGCCCTAGAAATGCACAGACTTGGACAAAGAAATAGAATCCCTTTATTCAATTCCTTGTTTTTGTTTCCTCATCACTTCAGTCACACAACCAGTTGAAGTTGAAAGTCAATGAAGATCCAGTATACCCAGCTTTATGCTTTACTTAGCACATGTTTCCTCTGTGTTGTGAGTTCTCTTCAGACCTGTTGCCTTTCTCTCATAGCTCTGTGCCATCAGCATCCATTGTTTTTTTCCATTGGTTTTATGCACATAAAGGTCTTAGCCATACAAGGCAGCATATTCCTTCCAGACTGTGTCCCATTCATTTCTGCAAGTCCCATTAATGCTGTGATGATAGAGTGTAAGCAAGCAAATTGCTCTGGTTAAGCTAGGATGTGAATTAAAGGCATGCACTGCCCAGTGCCTAGTCTTCCCTCAGTTAGGAGGCACTTTAACCACCAGTACAGAATGAGGTTTCCTCTGAGTCGCTTCTGCTGACCCCATAAATCTTGCTTTCTTATTTCTTCCAGTGCTGTAGTGTTACAGAAATATCAGAATATACTGACATTTAATGTGAGCCCTTTGTCTACTAGTGAGGGCAGTATCCCAGAAAAAAAGAAAATACGGGTTTAAGTTTCCTCAGGCTAAGGATGACCATGAACTTTTATCTCCTTAAGAGATACTTGATTCAAGTATCATATTTATATGTGGAAGGCAAATTCCATCTTTTTACACAGCTGGTATTGTTGAATGAAAGTGAGCAAAAAGTCTTTGGGTTCAGCTTGGTACTCTTTCAGATATATAGCATTTCCCAAGAACACCCAGAGTTTCAGTTATCAGCAGGTTAGATACCTTTTTCTGGTGCACATCAGACTTATGTGGTCACCTACATTCTCAACCAGGCTTGAAGAGGGAACAAAGTACGATGTGCAGTCCTGAAAGCCTTTACTTAGGCCCATCAGAAATATGGATGTCCTCACACAGGCACTTCAGGGGATAATTCCAGGTCATCTGCACCATTTGCTTGAGATGAAGTGTCCAGTTCTGCTCAGTCCCCTTTTAGACACTAAAGTGGGTATCTAGACTGTATCCTAAAGCTGTAAGTTAATCAGTTTGCAGTAACCTTGAAGATTGTCATGTTTCTTGTTAAGCTTTACTTTTGTTAGTATTTAATTTCCACTGACATCAGTAGGATGAAGGGAAGAAGGTGAGCCAGGGAGCTTTTTCTGTTCTCTGGTTTTGGGTTCTTGTCAGTTTAAGCACAAGAACTATTAGAGCCACACACATTCTTAAAAATTAAATTTTCAGTGAAATTTCTAGATGTTATTTATAGCAAACATTCTTTTTTCTGTTTATATAAAAGCACAGTTACAAGTTAGTTACTCAGTGTAAAAAATGACAAAAATACTGGTGTTATTTAACTGAGATTTTATTTTTCTTATTGCAATAGTTTCACTGTCACGAGTGATTACTACATTTTTAATAGATCTGCTGTATGTAAATGCTCTGAAGTCTACTGAAATGTGACAATACCTTAATCTAAACTACATAAGAAATCTTTGAAATCACATGAATTATCAACATTGAAAAACTTCATTTACAAGTACAAATGAGTAAGAAATGAAATTATAAACATAAACAGTTTAACGTATGCTGTATGTTTTCTTGTTTAAATTATTTATAATAAACTGCACTATAAGCTCAGATAAATGAAAGTAACTATCTACATGGAGACAGTTGAGTCTAATGATATAATAAATCATTTACACTTTCATCTAAAGGATCTCACTTATCAGAAACTTTTGAAATCAGGTGCTTTTTACCACAGAACAATGACTGTGTTCCTTCTAGCCCATTGTGCCTGCAATAGCATAGAAATACTTTAGATTGTCCTCTGGATTTTTATGTGATTGCCTCTGTTTGGTTTGAGGATTATGGAATGTTAAATACTGTTAGGAGAGAGTAATCCATGTAGGCTGGTTGTCACCTCTGCCAAAGAAACAGATGGACTGTTGACCTTTGCAGGGCAATGTTAGATCTATGTGCTTTTGAGTGGCAATGGTGCTGGGAGTACTCTTGCTCTCTGAGCTGTCTTTATTCAGTTAATCTACATTTGTATAACTGAATAATTTTAACAATCACAGCCTTCCCTCCCCTCCCCTCTCCTCTCTCTTATTACCCCCTCCCTTTTTTAGTCACCCACAGTTGAATTTGTCCTAGTTCTCCCAGGTGACTATTTAGTAGCATGAATTTTGAACTCTAGCCAGGTATCACGCATAAATGTGTTGGTCCACATAAGTGTCCCCTACAGCCTCTGAGCTGCATTTCTTCTTTACCTAGAAGTTTAATTTTTGTGTACACCACATATTAGTCATATGATAAGCACAAGCACATAGCACTCAGCTTTATAGTACTAACAATTTTGCGTTCCATTTATGTATAAATCCAAGGCAATCTGGAACAAATCAATGCCATCTCACTGAGAAATATGCAATCATAATGTTCAAACAATTTTGCTAATGACATGAAACAGTATCTTCTGTTGTTTTTTTTTTTAACTAAATTTGTATAGATGGTGTCTTATTTCTTGATATGTGCATTAGATTATTTCCTATATTTTTGTGGAACTTGTCAATATACAACTATCAAAAAGGAATCGGTCTCCACTAGTAAGTCTGGGAGATTTATGAGAGCAACAGGATACTGGTTTCTGATGCTACCCTCAACCATTTCAACACTAATAAAATCAGGTGCTGGTGCTCTTTGTAGAAGTCCTTCTACATTTATCCATTTAGAAAAAAAAAATATTTGTAAAGATACAAAATTTAGGGTTTTTTTTTTTTTTTAGATTCTTCTCTGAATGGATAGAGAATAGTTCTAAAGTTAGAACTGGGAAACCTCTGGAAAACACTGTTAACTGAGGTTGGAAGCTTGAGTTGTATACAACATCAGCTGGGTGAGAGAAGTTGGCTGGATGGCTTTTTTTTTTGCAAGTTAGCTTCTAGAAGTGGTGGAGGTCCCTGGAAGATGACTTGAGTTACAAAACCATACCCAGAGTTTGGTTATATTTTAGCATTCCTCTGGTGTGATGTGGTGTGCATAGGGCTCAGATGTTGAGTAATTCCAAAGACCAGAGTTCAAGCTTTCCAACTTAATTTATAATTGAAATAGATATTGGTTTTAATGTATAAATGAATATCAAGATTTTGGGGTACTTGCACATTTGAGAGTAGTTTGTTGTGTTTGTGTAACAAGACTGAAAAATAAATTCAAGAGATTTTAAGGGTAGTGCCCTAAAGCAAATATTTTACTTTCAGACTGATTGCTGTGAATAGATTCCAAAATACTTTTGAAATTATGTGAAAGAAGAGTCATATATAAATTTAGCTTTGAAGGGACTTCTGAAGGTTGTATACTCCAATCCCTTGCTCAGGGTAAGACTAATTGAGTTGCATATTTTGTTTCAGTTTTCTCTTTTGCTCATAGTGAGAGTTTCTTGATCCTTAACAGTTTGTTTATCAGAGCTAGTGTTTATGCTGTCAGTGAGATCTGTAATTCCCATCAGTCACTGTGGTTGTCCATGTTTTTTTAGTTATACTTTAACTTGTTTAAGGATGGAATATTCTAAATAGGAGTAAAATGGTCTAAAACACAGTGACTGTGCAGAATGGCCAAAATAGTTAATCTGAAGAACAGCTAATAAAGAATTCTAGGGAAAGTTTTCCAAAAAATAATTATACCGATGTCAGACTTAATCTATAGATTTCTAGAACAGTTTGCTATTTAGCAAATCAGGTTCAGTGTTACCAAGAGGCTATATTAAAAACAAAATAAAAATAATAGTTTCTTAAAGCATTTTACATCACTCACCTACACAAAGCAAGAGCATGTTTGTGTGCCTTCCCTTTTTCTTGTGATATGTCACAGCTGTACCATGCAGTTGGTAGCTTCTGGCACTGAAAGACAAGATAAAGAATCACCATTGAATAGCATTCTGGAAAGGGGAAAGAGAAGAGGCAGCCAGACAAGAATATTCGAAGTTAAAGCTTGTAAGGGAAAGATAAGGCAGTATAAAAAGAGAAGTAGATTAATGCTAGCCAAAGGGGTTAAGATAATAAGGATTTTCTTACAACATCATAGGGAAAAAAACAAATATCGGAAAGACTGAAGGGGATGATACTAATCTTATTTAAAATAGCTGAATTAAAAAGCTGCTTTTTAGAGTGAGAAATTAAGGGCGATTCCAGAACAATTAAAAAGTAAGATGAACTTGACAAATGAGAAATAAGGTCATCTGTGGGAAGTAGTATGCAGGAATCCAATGGCATGGGGAATATGCATTTTAAACTATTAAACTAAGTAAATAACACAGGATGTATAATAATTGCTGAAATTTAGTGATTTACATAGTAAAGCTATGAAAAGAAGGTGAAAGAATATCACTCTGTGGAAATAACAAAATGTTAATAATTATCATAACTTTCTGTATTATTACATTTATTCTAATACAGTAAATGTTAGCTTTCATCTGGAATTGTAAAATGTGTGAATGAAAGGGAAATATTAAATTAGAGTGTATGTATATGGATTTTATTCAGACTTCTATCATGTCCCTTCAAAGTTTAATTCAGATTCATTTTTCACACAGTTTGTGAAACTGGACTGTGGGCTATACAAAACACTATAAATTAATAACAGTGAAGTACTGACATCTGAATGAATACATATTTGGACTTACACCTTCAGTACTGATTTAACAAGGGAGTTAACCTACTTGATGAAGTAAGCTTGCAGTTCAACATAAAAATAGGAGGAAAAGGAAATACTAGTGGAGACTGTGATAAAATAAAAAAGGCTTATATCGATTATAAATTATATTAATTATAAATCTGAGCAGGACCTATGATAATAGAATTCAGAATACTGTAAACTGATGCTCTGAATAAAATAATAAATTGAAATAAAATTGGCAAGGGAAATCCTGGAAGCAGTGATGGAAAATGATACTTGGAGGAGGGGAAGGGATGCCTGATAGTGATTTGGGACTATGTAAGCATAGAGTGAAAATACAGATTCTGATCTAAATTTATTGTTCTTCATGAACTGCATATGCAGTTACAAGTCATTAATTTTTATACCAAAAATATCATGCTACATCACAGACCTTAGAGATGAGCAGCCACAATGGAGACACTGAAAGGAATAGTTTAGGACAGAAGATTAAAAAAAAATAAAAAATATCTAGCTAAAATATACCTAGGTACAGTTAGCAGTATAACCTTAAATATTTGAAGGGTATTAAAATACCTTTTCAAGCCAAGAAGACTTTATGAAACTCCAAGAGATAGAATTAGAAGTGATTTATTGAAATAAAAAAAAAGTAGAACATTTAGGCTGAATACCAGGGCTAACTGCAACGTCTGTTCAGATGTGGTATTAATTTTCAAAGCTACAATCAGGAGCATCACCAGTACATATAAATAAATTAATTAGAAATAAAAATAATTTCTCCTTGTATGCAAACAGGGGGCTGAAGCATGTGAGAAGGGAGGGTTAGAAGACAGACCACACTTTCTGAAGTTTATTGCCTGAGTGTACAAACTTGAAAAGACAGCAGTAAACACGAGCAAATAGAAGGATTTTAAATTATAATCATACAATCATAGAATTATGTAATATATGGCAGTTTCATGCAACACTTCTTTTACTCCCAATCTATTATACAGAGGCATTATTATTACACCTTTTTTACTCAGCAAATACATTACAAGGAATTGCATTCTATATATTATAGACTATGACAGGTTATATATATTATATATGCATCTATATATGTACTCACTGTGCTTTTTCCATTCAAAACAAGATGAACTGATAGTAAAGGATTTGTATATTCCCATAAATAAACATGCTAATAAAAGAAACAAAAATTTTGTCCTCCTGAATGTGCAATAATTAAGTCATGGTAGGCAAAGTAGACTAATTTAAGTCCTAAATTAATTTGTTATTTTTAAAAAGAGATAAGGATGATCCATGAATGAGAGAAGGACTAGTGTGTGTGAATGACAGAAATGCAAATGTGGATGGGAAGGTTTAATAGTTCATGGAATAACAAATAGGACCAAGCATCACCATTGCCCCAGGGTGAGCCTTTCTGTTCATTGACTTTTCTGAGTATTAAACTATTATTTCAGAATAGAAAAGCAGTTCAAGAATTTTGTATTTAAGTGCTTACAGCAAAACTGAAATGCAACCTTAACTGGTGCACAGCATTTTTCCTGACTCTGTTGTAAGGTGAATTCTACCCTAAATATCTCCAGAAAACATTTTGGACCTGCAAAACAAAGCTAGCCTTTCCAGGGACCACAGTTTTCTCATTTGAAAAGCAGGCTTACTTCAGCCTGGAGGGGTTCTTAAGGGGTTGCAGGATATACAGAAATCCAGTTTTCTTTTGCAGGAGTTTCTTGTCTGCTATTAAGGTAAAGGCAGTCCTTCAGTATGCCTCCAGCACTTTTTCTTGTTTGTCTTCTCAATTTCTCATTGCAGGATTGATTCCTTCAAGACTAGAGAAGAATATACTCTGGGGAAAGCCTGCAATGATTTCCTCTGTCACCCCTAGATTGTCTTAGGGCTAAATACACCAAGCATGTCACACCAAAGCAAAGAATTAATTCACTGAGACTGAAATCTTGGTAAAAAGGATTAGACAGCTATAGGAGTAGAAGAGAACATCCCCTGTTATACAAGAGAGGAGTTTAATTCTTTTCTTATGGCACAAAATAATTACTTTTTAGATTTTTTGGATTTCTTCTACCATCGTAAGGCTTAGCTTAGATTTAAAAGCGTGCTTAGGAGGTACAGTCTTAAATGTTCCACAACTCAACGCTAAAGAAAACTTTAGATTGTGACAGGTGTCGGTTGAGCTGTATTGAACTGCAGAAGGCTTACTTCCTTAGCATATTGAAAATTCAGAAACTGTAATGCATGCCTTATTAGTTTGAAGCTACTCAACATATTTTAAGTCCTGGTCAAGACAATTCTAGTAAGACGATACTAAATTAGATACATCCTTGTTAGATCCAGTATGGTATTCCCTATGCTTCTATGAACAAATGCATGGTGAGGCTGTATATGAAGAAAGAATAAATCTTTATTAGAAAATAGATTAAAATAGATTAAGGTCATGTATTTATTCACAAAAAAAAATGTGTCTTTAAAAAATTTATGTACTTTTTCCCCTCAAGGGAATGTGAAATGCCATTTATAAGGACAGAATGGCCTCCAAAATGAAAGGGGTATAAAAGATGGAAGAATGAGTCCTGAAAATAATCTGCTTGTGTATTGTAAGCACACAGAGCTTTCTGTAGAAAATTTTACCTTTTCTGTTGTTCTTACAGTACATCATTCAAAGGACCTGCATATTTTTCAGCTCTTCTCATACATAAGAAATAAACAAACAATCCTGGTTTTCTTTCAAAAACAGCTGGAGCCTTTTGCACAGTAGTTTGCTTGGGAGACATAAAAATAAACTTTGTGCCTGGAGGAATGTGTTAGAGTTTGCAAAATGTCAAGGAAATTTCTTTTAATTTTTTTTTCAGCATTCTCTGTTCTGTTCAGAAGAACCATATAGAAATTTCTTAATTTAAGAGAAAATAGATCTTTCTGAAGTCTTTGCTACAGATAAATGCCAGATCTCATCTTTTTAGCAGATGTCATTGCACAGCTCTTTCCGAAGAGAATTATACTTTATATTGAGTACCTCATTTACATATATAGCTAATTAGACTAGCAGAGAAACATTAAAAAAGCATTTTGAGTATATTCTTCGTTTGCACAAGACAAGTTACCTTGCACTATTTGTTCTTTTTTCCTCTATATCTCAGAGGAACAAGAACAACAAGAAAAATAAAAGTCCATGAATGTTAATACAGAACATAGGTGTATAAAAAGAAATAAAAATTCCAACATTATCTTTGAGAAAAAGCAATAAATGTTTTCTTTCCAGACTGACACATCTTTCAATACCAGGTTCTTTTTTTACTGTGTATCTCGGTGATTGTTCATAACTGGAATTCCACATTTGCATTTTCAGTGTATTCTCAGATAAATCCTGTATTAGGCTTTTGAGGTAAAAGTATGAATTACATTTTTTCAATCATTTGTCTGCAGTAAAATTCTGCCTTTTTCTTTAGATGTCATCAGATGCACAAAACCAACAGAAAGCAGACTTTCATACCTTAACATGCTCAAGACTTTATGCCACACATTATCCTCTCTATATATTTATAACTCCATTTAATCTAAACATATCAATCTATTTATTAATTTTTAATAGCAATTTCAGATTCTAGAATGTAAACCTCCTGTGAAAGGTTCAGTTTTAATCTATGCTACCATTCATGATACTCAGTCCAAGAGAAGCAAGCTTTGAAACAGAGAAGAATTGTGACATTAGGTTTTATACAACAGAGTACAGATTAATTTCTTAACCCTTTTGTTGAAGAGCATATTTTAAAAACACACAATAAATAAACAGAATTGATAATCAGAAGCAGAATAGTGCACAAGCTGTCAGTTTACATAATATTAAGTCTTTCTTAAGTCTTACGTAATATGAAGTATTTTATTTCTCAATAGAGTTTTTATCAAATCTCTTGCTAAACAGGCATTTTATGCCATCATTTGATAGATTCATAAACAATTTAAGGTTAAATTTTCAGCAATTTATGAATCACATTTTTTATTCTAAAAGATTTTACAATTTCCAGAAGTATTACATAATCCTTTTTTTAAAATAAATCCCAATCCTATTGTAAATGGTTCATTTGTCTTTTTCTTCCCAGTGAAGACAGTGATAGTGGGATTTGGTAACACTAAAGTACCAATAAAATAATTTAACTTCTTCCAGATAATATTCATTAGCACAACTCAGGGAATACTCTTTAATGGGCAAGTTAATAGATAAGTGTAACCCATCCTTCTCAAAAGAAACTTCTGACCCAACAAGGATTTTATTAAATGTATACTTTTGTAAATATTGCATTATGTTTCTTATTATCTTTTAGTCTTTGATTTGAGCCATTTGCCCATTAGTTATTGCTTACATAACATAGCATTTCTTTTGTTCCTTACTTCAAAGAACTGTAAAACTGCTCAAAAAATAAACCCAAGTCAGTTCAACCAAATCCTTCAAAACCCCAAATAAAGTATGTGTGAATCACAGTATGTGAGTAGAAGACAAGTGTATTTTCATTTCATAACCTGAATCTTCATTTTGGTGTTTGTGAAGCTTGACTTTGAAAATCCTGAAATATGAATTTTCATGGCTGTCATTCCATCTATCTGACTGACTTCTAAATAAGTAGTAGAAGAAAATCTTCAGTCTAACCTTGAATCTGGTAGAAATAAATTGCACTATGACTTGTTTTCATCAAAATCTCAATCCTTTAAATTTAGAGTGTCAGTACAATGAGGTTTTGATAGATGTATCAAAATAAATATTGTAAAAATTTGCTCATTTTAAAAATAACATTGGTATCTATACTCTTGCACCTGTGGAACTCCCCAAGTGATTCTGTACATAGTGACACTTGTCTGTGTTCAGTAAAGTTCCAATTTAGAATGAAGAAGCTACTTTTGGACCAGATTTTATGTTGCACAACTATTATTTTTTTAAGGGTTTTTTTGTACATGCCTATCATTTATAACAATAAAGGCATTTATCTCAAGGAGCTACTCACTAGAATGGTTAGATATTTTTCAGTAGAAATTTCCTTGACAAATTGTAATTCACATAGATAGGAAGTTTTGGGGACTGTGTAAGTTCCTGTCATAAGGGTTGGATTAGGGTTTCTCTTTGGAACCGTGTAGCGAAAGAATGAGATGTAGTAAACAGTCAGGAAATGCAACTAGGATGTGGGAGGCCCATGTTCAAGGACATGAGCTTTCATCTGCCCTCTCCAGAAGGCACTAGATTTCTGGTCAATTCTTTTCCATTGTTTCAGTTAGAACTGTTTTCTTTTATGAACAGTGATTACTTGTAGAGGAAAGACAATAACCTATAGTAGCCCAGTAACTGTACAACTTATGGTGAAAAATATTAGGAATTTAGGGATGTGAATGTGGTCTCCCGTATTGCCCAGGAGTAATACAACCAAATGTAGGAAATTCTATGTTGACTATGTTTTATGGAAAATATAGGAATGCTTAAGCATGTCTTGTCCTCATGTGCAAGTTGAAAAGAAGATATAAGACATTTCAGTTTTGGGTTGGTTCCTTGTCTACTCAATGCTCTGAATTCAGAATATGGTTTCATTATATTGAGTGAAAAAAAGGTTTATTTTGTCTGAACCAATCAGCTGATTGTTCAAGAATAAAAGGTTTGTTTTGTTTTATCTTTTATTTCTAACAAATGTTTCTTGTTAACCAGTCATTTTCATAATCATTTTGGAGATGAAGAAGAAAGTATTTCCTTCTTCTTGGCAGGTACCTTTTATGTAATTGAAGACTGTGATCACTCTGGACAGAATCTTGTGACAACCTGTTTAATAAATCCTTCAATCCATTATTTTCCTTTTTCTAGGCTAAATATCTCCCAATTTCTTCAGCCTTACCATGTAGATCACTTGCTATAGCTTTATAAATCCTGATTTTTCTCTTCTGGATTATCTCCAAGTGAACCACCTTTTACAAGAGCAATTCTCAAAGCAAGATGCAGAACTTAACCCAGCTGTTAGTTTAAAGAGATCACAGCTCATGTCTCACAGATGACAAAGGTATAACATTTACCTTCCTGAAAACTAGTGAGTATTGCTGTGTGGTTTAGTTAGGATTCCAAAATGAACTCCATATTTCTTCCTGAAGATTTGCTTCCTAGTAAGTTGTTCCTCCAGTGTCCGTGTAGCTGTTGCTTACATGAAGAACACTGTACTTGCTGTTACCCCAAGAAAATTGTGAATTCTCATTGTTTTCAACCAGCTTAGAATTACTGCATGTAATCTTTAGAGTATTGTTATCCAGTGTTATTAAAAATATGAATAGAACCAGAGCTCAGACAAGACCCTGCAGAATTCTGCTTAATAAATCCTTCTATTCTGAAAATGATCCTCTAATCCTCTGAGTACTTTTTTCCATTAAGTTTTGCATCTATTTTACCATAAATTAGTTTTATCTGGACCTTTTCCTTTCTCCAGCTAACTTATAGAATCGTAGAATCACAGAATCAAAGAATGATTTTGGTTGGAAGGAACCTGAACATTTCAAGATCATCTAGTTCATAACTCCCTGCTGTGAACAGGTACATCTTTTACTTGATAAGTTTGATCAGAGCCTCATCCAACCTGACCTTGACCACTTCCAATGACATAGCATCCACAGCTTCTCTGTGCAACCTCTTCTAGTGTGTCACCAACCTTGTAATAAAAAAGTCTTCCTTATATCCAGTCTAAATCTACTCTCAGTTTAAAACCATTGCTCCTTATTACAGGTAAAAAGTCTGTCAGTCTTTGTTATAAGACCC
Source organism: Chloroceryle amazona (assembly GCA_027560015.1). Classification (NCBI taxonomy): domain Eukaryota; kingdom Metazoa; phylum Chordata; class Aves; order Coraciiformes; family Cerylidae; genus Chloroceryle; species Chloroceryle amazona. Next base: position 23,914 of record JANHFX010014550.1, read on the forward strand.
CTTTAAGTTCCGAAAGGCCACAATAAGGTCTCTCTGGAGCCTTCACTTCTCTGGGCTGATCAATCCCAACTTTCTCAGCCTTCCTTCACAGGAGAGGTATATCAACCCTCCAGTCATTTTCATGGCTCTCCTCTGGACCTGCTCTAACAGGTCTGTGTCTATTTCTTGTACTGCAGGCTCCAGGCATGGACACAGTACTGCACATGGGGTCTCAAGAGGGCAGAGCAGAAGGGAGGAAATGCCTCCCTCAACCTGCTGACTATGCATCATTTTATGCAACCCAGGATACAATTTTTTTTTCTGGTTTGCAAGTGACCATAGCTGGCTCACATCTATTTTTTCATCCAGCAATCTCACCAAGTCCTTCTCCAAAGAGCTGCTCTCAGTCCATTCATCCTTCAGTCTGTACTGACACTGAAGTTTGCCTTGACCCAGGTGCAGGCATTTGGCCTTGTTGAATGAACTTCACAGGCTCATTTTTCTAGCCTGTTAAGATCCCTCTGAATAGCATCTCTTCCCTTAAGTGAATCAGCTGCACCATGGAGCTTAGTGTCATTCACAAAGTTGCCGAGAGTGCACTAAATCCCATATTCTGTGTCATTAATACAGATACAGATCCTTGGGGGACACCACTTGTTACCGATCTCCATCTGAACATTGAGCTCTTGACTGCAACTAAATACCAAATAGTTTTGAATACCAAATAGTGCACTGTTTGTTTTTTTTTTTTCCCAGAATGAAGGTAATTGAATTTTTGTTTTCTTACTCTAGATGTTGAAGACAGTTTCATTTGTACACGTTTAGGTTTGTTTGTTTGTTTGTTTTTTTCCTACATGTTAAGCATGAGAATTTCACACATAAATTCACACACTGCATTTCCCCCTCATCCTTATTTCTGCCTAAGCAGAAAGAAACTCTGTCTTAGAGGACAGGACGTAATTTTCTACCAAGTACTGCAGTTGTTCTACTGGTATCACTCAGCCAGCTGCTGGCTTTCTTCGTTTTTTACAGCTTAGGGTTCTTAACCAGAATACAGAGAGGTGGTTAAGACTTGACATTCCTAGTTGTTGGAAGACACTTTGAAAGGTGCCCAATTTCCTCATTCTTACAGTTAGTGTGGTGAAATAAACAGCATGTAGAACAGCATACAAATTTTAAAACAGGATAATAGTATGCAATTTAATTATATAATTTGAACTTTCAGAAAGCAATATCCTTATCAGTTACATAATTGTGTTTTCATGTAATAATCTGCCATTTGTCATGGTATCCCTGTTGATAAGTAATAATATATGATTGATTATCAGTTTATACAGTCCTGAATATACTGCAATTTTACATGCTGTTTAAGCTTTTGAAGTTAATTCCCATTTTTGGTGAAGCAAATTATACCATAATTCAGGAATTGTTAGTGTATAGGATATGTACTGCCCCTCTGCACTAGAGTTTTATTTTACCCTGGTTGCCCTCCTGGGTAAAACATTACAGCTGTACTGTCAAAGAGCAGAAACAATGCTGTATGACTTCAGGCACGTCCACATGAATGGGTGCAGGGAGGACCTGAGCTCCTCTGGTTACACTCTGAGCTGTCTGGATATGAGCCAGATCCCAACCCAATGTAACCACATTAGTGAATTTTTGTGCCTTTTTGTAAAGCCCCTTTGCTGGAATGTGGCACTTCTCTAACGTGACTAAATTACTTCTGGCCCAAAATGGGCTCATGCCTGACTATATGGAGTGTGAATAGCATTCTGTCTGCATTCATCCATATAGATAAGACCTTAGGTAACCAACCACATACATCAAGTAGCAAATTGGGAACAGAGCAAATAATTTCCAGAACCTATTAATCTGAATGTAATGAGCATAAAACACTTAATTGATTCCTATGAACAAAAGTGAAGATTGAAACCAAGCGTGATAGTTTTCAATCTCAACTCACAAAATACATATTTATTTATATTTGTCACAAAAGTTTCTTTAGCAGATTGCATAGGCGTTCAGAATATAATTGCACATGAATTTTTGCTCAATTGGTATTCCTGGGCTTCGACTGTCCTTGTTTATTCAGGTAAAGTGTTTGGGTTTGATTTCTTTATATATAGGAAAAGCTGAGCTGGAGGAGCAGAAGGGAAAATACTGTGATTTTTAAGTGCTTCTGCTTGTGATACCAAATACAAAGCAATTTTTCTAATGTACAGCATAGATCAGCAATGTACTCTTTTTTGGTAGGGATAGCTAACAATGCTGACAATTAAAATACCTAAATTGAGTTTCAGAATTAGCAACTTGCATAAATATATAAGGTCATTTACAGGTACTTTTGAATTTGTTTCTCCCTTGTCCCCTAGATTGTCTGGAAAGCTGTTAAACACGCTATATTTGTAATTTTTGATTTGATTTCTTTGTGATTTCTTTGCAGCCACAGCATTTAAAATCTCAGGGCTTAGTGCTCATTCACTTTACAGTTGATGGGAGTTGTTAATATGTCATTTCCCACTGCCTGCTGATTACCATTGGCTAGCTAGAGGTTATTGTTTCTGCAGAAAAATGGAATGAGTTTTGGGTTTTTTTGCTGGTTAAGGTGTCAAGATGATACTGTCCTACTAGTGGACAGTGACAAGTAGATGGAAGTAGTAACCTTCTCAAGAGCTTTGGGTAGATCAAAAAGAAGATGCCAAGCATTTTCTTTCTGTTCTTTAAATGGATGCATTGATGGGTTTGGGGCAGGAGAAAGCTATTGCAGGGAAATGCTGGTATGTCTTACCAGCATATATCTATCCAACATATATATTAGAGATCACTGCAGTGGGAGTGTTAAGAATACCAGCAAATCAGGACAGCTTTCAGCTGTAAAATTGGACTTTACTAAATTCATTAATTGGTGACACACTTCTGGCTAATAGTCAGTTCATACAAAATATTAAACTAACACTGTATATATGAAACTCTTAGTCTTTAACACTTGTATCCTAATTTATCTGTGAATGCACAGTACTGTGGAGCTGAAGCTGTTAATGTCAATGGTCCTTGGTGGTTGTTAGTCACAGAGGCCCAGGAGATCAGTCTTGAGAGCTCATTGACAAGAAGAGTCAAAACTGGAGTGAGCCTGTCTTTCTCCTCTGATTTTCTTTGCTTAAACCTGATATTTTCATGCTATTGCCCTCCTCCCAAAAGGGTGGTCTTCTCCTGATACTGCTTATCTCAAGGTTTTATTTTTGTCTTGCCAGTCATGCTTCTTGTGTGTATGGGAACATATCCACCTATTTGCAGTGCTTTGTGCTTATTTTGTCCTCTCTGGCAACATTTGTTAATTTGGATGCCTCCTGCATGCAGCTACACCTATCTTTGTTTTCCTCTGGTGATCACACTGCTCACATGCTGTCTGGTTATGCCATCACAAAGTACCTGCATACCAATGCTAGCTGTACTAATTTAGCATACTCATATTCAGAAACAAGTCAAGAAGATACTAATTATGTCCTGATTTCCTTGTGATGGAATCATAGGCCTTCCATGGTCTGCAGGGCATTAGCAGTTAGGGGTCAGCCAGGGCAGCTGACCAGAGCAGGCTCACAGATGTATCCCATCCCATAAACATCATGCAAAGGAGAAAGTTTGCTGAGGATGATGTGGTGTTTTGACCCTGCTCCTTTTCCTGCTCTTGAGGACTGCCTTCCTCTTTATGGTGACCATTATAACATTTTATGAGCTTAGTATAACTTTGGATAATTTATAGTGGCATTGCTGCCAGTTTGGCTCTTTCATTAAATCTGTTTTCATTTCCACCTGTGAGTCTCCTCTGCTTTTCTCAGTCTCCCTTCTTGGCTGGGGAGGGTTCACTGGGTAATAGAGGAATAGCCGGAATAGCCGGAGTCTAGCCCTGAGTACAAGCTAAATATAGACTCCTGATTAGTAGATTTGTAATTCACTGGTGTCACAGGCCTCTATGTCGGCAATAGTGGAAAGAAAAAAAAAAAAAGGCAATTGTGTAGTTAGTCTGATCACCAGCCAACATCGTTGATGTGGACTGGATGAAGTGGGTGATGCAATGTAGTGATACTGAGGATTTGTCTCTGAAATCAACAGAGACCAGCCTACTGTGCCATCAGAGACTCTTGAGGTGTCTTACTGGGTGTGATGAGCATGTTAATACTTAGCTGATCATAGCATATCTCAGGAAAAGAAAAGTTAGAAGAATTTAGCCAATAAAAAATGTAAATATAATGACTTTCCTTTGCTGCCATGTGCAAATAAGGGAACAAATACTTTTTTTTTCTAAGGCTTACCTATGATTTTTAGACAACATAACCAGTTCTAAAAATTATTGATATTTTCTCTTTACTTCTTGAAGGTCTAAGTATAGCAAATTAAATTTTTGCATCATTCTCAGACTGTTCCACTGAATTTATAAAAAGGGACTGAAGACATCTTCCTATTAGTAACTGAAATCTTTTCAACCCACTCAATGAAAATGATACTATAGTCTGTTGTTATTTAGTAGTGTGTAACGGATGTTAAAGTTTTTATAGCAAGTGAGTTAATAATTTATGGAAAGAAAGTTTCAGAAATCAAACCCTCAGATTTTCAAAGTTTCATAAATTCAATTGACTTTTCTGTGTTAATCAGGAAAAAAACCCACCACCACTACCAAAATTGCCTCTAAGCCTTCCAAGAACTCAGAGGTATAAAAAAAAGCCAAACAATAAAATGAGTGGAGGAGGTCAAAATGAGTTTTGGTGTTTTGTGCCCTGTCCACAGGGGTCTATCCCTTCCTGACATGTGGTCACCAGCATATTAGCAGCTCACCAAAACTGTCTACAGCAGGACTGTGTGGGAATAAGGTCATAGGACAAGATGTCTCACTGACTGGTAAAATGATGTTGAAATTGAGTGGCATTGCTTTACAATAACAGGTTTTCTTAAAAACAAACAAATATATGGAAAACCTAAAATACCATTTTAATGCAATTTACAGTATGTGAATATCTGCTTAACAGCTAGGAAAAATGTGTTAGCATATTAAGAACTGCCACCTATTTGAACCTGAACAGCAAAATAGTAAAAGAGGGACTACTTGATTTCATTACTCATTCCAATCTTTTTTTTTTTTTTTTTTGTTCTGTCTGTGTACTGGTTAATAACCAGCTACACCTTTTCCTAATACCTAAATTTGCATTTCTTCCCTGTTTATAGATAAAAAAGAGAATTTCAGTTAATTCTTCATGTTACTAGAACTATCCAAAGCCCTGTCCTGAAATACACTCAGCCTTGTATGTGTAAGTGAAGCCTCTTAAGGTATGCAGAGAACCTACTCTTAAATAGCTTGGTAAGTGGAGCTGTGTCTTAGCAGAGCTTTTGACCTTCTGCCACTCTCACTTCTGTCACAGTTGTGTCCCCCTGATCTGTAGCAGATTATCCCTGCTCCCCACTTCTGAATGTAATTTCTGGGAAACTAGTAGCACTTTAGATGAGGAGCTGCTTAAAAGCTCTTTTATGTTTTCCTGGGATAAATATTAAAATTGGCAAGTATATGCTGGCTGTATTGTGCAGGATGCAGATCCAGACAGCTGAGTGGTTGCTTAAGGATCTGAATGACAACTGTGGACAGCTTAATGGATGTTGACGTTACTGCTTCCAGCTCTTTTCACCACCTGCACAGCACAGATACTGGACTGCCTGTCAGTCAGATGATGAACTGTCATAGCTTCCACCATGGTATTTTACTCTGAATCACTACTGTAAACCACTGGGGTTCAGGATGTGACTGCAGAACAGCTCAGAGATCCTGAGAAAATGCAGGCTTGAACCCTCACCAGCCACAACTTAAGCTGTCCCTAATTGTCACTCAGTCCTCAGTCCTGGTTGTAAAAGAAAATGGTTATTCTAGATCAAGAGAAAGATGTTTTGCCTTGCTTGTTCATCAGAGCAATAGAGACAAAAGGGGAGATTTTCATAGAAGCCATTTTATTGCTCAAGAATATTTAACTCATCCAAAATGGAAATCAGAAATTAAACTAATGCCAGGCTGAAGTCTGACATTTGGAAAACTCACTGCATTTGGAAACCTCATTGATAAATCTACAAATTACGAGAAAGTAACAAAATGTATTAAGATTTTAGAGTACTGAACTATTTTATCTACTGTACCTAATAATTTTTATAAATTGCAAGGTACTCAGGATAAAACGTCTGCAGTATGGAGGTTTCATCGAGTTTAATTTTCTCTAAAAGCACGAGTCAATAACAAAATTGCACTGTCAGTAAATTTTACTTGAAAATCCTTTCAAGAGATAAAAGGATTGTGGAGAAACTAAGCAAAAACTAATGGAAGATTTGTGGAGGGTTAAGAATGTTGGTTGTGTGACCTGATTTGGTGAGGTAAAATGATACAAAGAAAATGCTCAGTAATGAAATGCATTGTTTTGACTATTCAGTGTGTTCTAAGATGAATTTAGGTGGTGTCAGTAATTTCCATTCATAGAAGAAAATAGGCCAGTCTCACATAGACTGAGCTTTAAACTAAGCGTGATTCTTTAGCTTCTCTAAAATTTGGGAATTTGGCAAAATGCTTTTTTTTTTTAAATAGAACTTTATTGAAAAAAGAAGCCCAGAACAGGTATCAGTAATACAGCATATTTACAGAATAAAATGCAGTTATGTGAAATATTTTAACCTTTCTTTGTTCTGCTGTTTTCTTCCCTTTATCAGCTTTAGACTAGCCATAGGCTATTCCAGGATAATTTTTAATCCTCTATTTTTCTCTTGTGGAATAGCAGTGCAGCAGTTAATAATACTGTGGCCTTAATTAGAAAGCTGTATTTAATTGGGGGACTCTTTATCCCTATTAGCAGCAGTGACAGAGTAGCAGAAGGTGGCATTTTAATATTAGTACTTCTGAAAAGGTAACTGCCGAGTTGCAGTCTTCTGAATTTTTGTAGAAGTGGAAATGGATGTATGAAAAAGACTTGAACATGTGCCAGAAATCGAGTGGCTTTTGTGCTACTGCTGGCAATTTGTCCTAATGTGTGGCTGCTAGCTTTGAAAAAGGAAAAAGGAACAGGCCATGGTTAGGTGATTTATATACTTTTAGATTTTATTAGAACAACAGATGCTTCTATCGAAGAAATAAATAGTCAGGAAGAGCATGAGAGGAAAAAAAAAAAAGACAGAAATGGTAACATGGCACCATGAGCTTATTTGGTCTCCATTAACTGTGGTTCACATTTTTTTTATGAGACACTGTTTATAATCAGATTTATATCAACCTAAAATAACTTTCATAACTAAGATCCCAAATCCTACCAGGAGTAAAATTGTCCCATTATCTTTAATGTCTGTGGCACATTCTCCTGTGTCTGGAGCTAATTCATCATTTACTTACTTTCCCTCCATCCATTTTCTGAGTAGGTTCAATATTTTATTTGCATATGAGATTGAGCATACTCTTAGAAAACTGAGAAAATCAATTGGTATTAAGAGTGATCTGTAAAGTAATTAGTATGCCTAGAGCAAATCAGGATATACAGTAAATATATTTTTAAATACATTATGCCCTTATACAGTTTTTCTTGAAAAAAAATAAGGAAAAAATAAAAGGAAGGATTGTTGGTATTACGAAATTAATAACAGATAGTGAAGTCTGTAATCCCAAATTCCTGTTATTCTTAGCATAAATTACCTTTTAAAACAGATGAAGTTTTAGGGCTTTTCCTGAGTACCGGAGTAGCTGAGAGGAATGGTATCTCTCTCTGTATAACTGCAAAAAGAAGATAATCCCATTAAGGTATACAGTGGGTCCATTTAAACATGATTGCCATCATGGCATTGCTGACTTTAGCTGTGTTGATGCGACTGAAAGCTATGTCACCTGGATTGCTGAATAGAGTCAGAGAAACAAGAAGTACATTTTCTCCTTTAGCTGATACAGGAGTTTACTTTTTTGTCTTTCTGTGCTGCATAAGAACTGTAGGATTTCAACTTCCCTAATGTGAGGTGAGAGGCAAAGGCCAATCTATTGAAAAGTAGGTAAACAGGGAAAGGGAGGGTAAAGAAGAAAAAGTGAGCAGTGGAATTTATAATGCTTTGAGATCTACCTATTTATCAGAGATCAGGAAAAGAGAATGAACAAATTTTTATGATCTGGTATGATCACCTGTTTCCAGAAGACTCCCCAAATGTATTTTTCAGCTTTGGACTCCTGAATGACTATGAGATAAAGATAATGTGAAAAATAGATGGAAGGCATATTATAAAAAATTAAACTTTTTCTTATTTCTCGCTAAACCTACCTTTTAAATCTCAACTCATCAGCTATTCAGCCACTGAATGAAGAATACAGATGAGACTACTGTATTATGGAATTAGTTTCTATAGAAACATAGGATCAAAGAATGGTTTGAGTTAGAAGGGACTTTCAAAGGTCATCTAGTCCAACCCCCCTGTAGTGAGCAGGAACATCGTCCACTCATTCATGTTGCTCAGAGCCCCATTCAACCTGGCCTTGAATGTTTCCAGGGATAGGGCATTTACCACCTCTCTGGTAGACCTGTTCCAGTGTTTCACCATCCTCACTGTAAAGTTTTTTTTTTCTTATATCTAGTCTAAATCTACCCCCTTTTAGTTAAAACACTTTCATCACTTGTCCTGTTGCAACAAAAAGACTGTCCCCAGCTTTATTATAGGCCCCCTTTAAGTACGGAAAGGCTGCAATAAGGTCTCCCTAAAGCTGTCTCTTCTCCTGGCTGAACAACCCGAACTCTCTGTGTCTCTCCTCAAGGGAGAGATGTTCCATCCTCTGATCATTTTTTTGGCTTTCTTCTGGATCTGCTCCAATGGGTTCATGTCTTTCTTGTGATGGGGACTCCAGAGCTGGACACAGTATTCCAGGTGTGGTCTCAAAGTAGAGGAACAAGAAGGATGAATTAACTGTTCCCTCCTGGAGGGAGAGAGAGCACCTATGCCAGTTATTGTTATTTAGTGACAAAGCCTCCCTATGTGTCTGGCATGAGAAAATCAGGTTATCTAAATAGGCACATTAGGATATTTGGTGTACAGGATCTCTGTTGCAGTAGATTTCCATTGAATACATACATGGCCACAGCAAATAATTGTGAACTATGAACCCTGTGAGCATAAGAACTTTTGTCCTTCTGCCACAGCTCACAGGTAGATATTGCTGTCCTGGAACGTGGGGTATGAAAAGCTTTAGTAAGAGGTTAATGAAAAAGCTTGGAAGTAATTGCTGTTGAGAAGGGAAAGACATTGTGCAGACAGGAGGGTGATGATGAGTCTCTCCTATAGATTTATTTTATTTTTTTTTAAATTCACCAAAGAGAAAAAAAGGGAATTAATGGCTTTGGGAAGCAAAGATTCAATAATGACTCAGAAATCTTTAAGAGTATGCTTTCTAGTTCAAAATGTACAACATAGTCTCTGTAATAAAAGATTTGAGAGAGGAATGTTGCTCTCTTTCTATCAACTTGTATAAAGGTTTAGGCTGTGCTTGGAGGCTTGAATCCTGGTTATCAGGACATTACATATGTAACACATTTTTGTCAGCCATTCAAATAAAGCCATTATGTCAGACATGCAGGGCCTTTCCAGACACAGGTGCTGCAATAGCTTGGCTTGGTCAGGAAGAGAGAATAGTGAGAAACTTCAGTGAGAAACAAGACTAGTTGAGTAAGTATTTTGACGGTCAGTTAATGGTGCTATTTATAGGCACGTGCTAATACAGATTGAGAGGAATAACTTCAATTGTTGCTTAAGTTTCTTGCATTCTAAATTGTATCTGCTCAGAATAGGAAAAAAACAAACCAAAACAAACAAAAACAAAGTACAACTGGAGCTCATTGTAAGAATTACTTCTGTAAGAAATAAGTGGTTTCAGAATTAAAATTAAACTGAACATAAGATGTAATTTTTTTATGCTTTAGTATTTCAGCTAACTGCTGTTGAATGGGACCAGGAAGATGCGATTATGGGTAGCTTCTGACATTTTCATTCTGAAGTAGAGAGAGAGTCAGAATATTGGACTAAAGGGATATTTGTCTCTGTCCTAGAAAGTTTACCCTACTCTCCAGTACTCTATTCCAGGGAAATAGTTGTTAGGCCTGCTGTGACCTGCTGTTGGCAGATAGTCTTGCATCACATTCAAAGTTGTGGTCATTCTTTTCTTGCTTCTTCCTTGATCATTTCAGTTTCTGAGAACTGTTTTACTAAGGCAGCATGTGCCACTGCCCATTCACTAAAGCAAGTGGACAGAAAGATATTATCTGCCACATTATCATCATCCTCTGTTTGTCAGTGCTTCAGAGGTGAGCATCGTGATTTGTTTTAAGCAGCTGATTGTGCCAAATGGATGGAAGTTCCCAGCTCATACAGCCACCTTCTTTTGTGTCCTTTGCAGTGTCTCACCCCTTTCCCTTACTACAGTTTCACACTCCTGATGTGAAAGTCCATGATGGTGTGAAGGTGGAGATTGTTTGTTCCTTTTTCTGTATTTGTTCCTCTCAGATGCTCTTAGTAGCTAGGGGTTAAGTAGAATATCAAACATTAGGAGATGTAGTGCCATGATAGTTTCCAGACAGCAGGGGAATTGCAGGAGTGCAAGAGAGCATGTTTGTAATTCACAATAGGGGGCTACATCTTCTCTTTTGATCGCCATCATCAGGAAAAAAAAAAAAAAAGATAAGGGCTCTCTCTGGCTGACAGCTGCAGCTCAGTGACAGGCAGGGACAGAAACCTGCTCTTTCTGGAATAAGAAAAACCTTTTGTAGACTCACCCAGTTCGCAGTCAGCGAGGTACTCCAGAAGTCACAATACATTCCCCTAAGCTGTAATATTCTTCTTAAATTTAGTGTTTCGATAACAAATACATGTGAAATGTTTACACCAGAATTTATTTAATGTTATAAAATTAGATACATTTTTTAACTGATTAGCTTCTAGACAAGTGTATGATTAAGTGGTACTTCAGATACATTTCAGTTTCCACATTGCATCTGATATTTAAACATCACACTTGTACCGTATACTGATTTGTTTTTCTTCATTTAAAAGCTTCCATTATCTTCAACAATTTACGAATTTACAAACCCTTTTCCCCTAAGGGGCATATTGTTGTGTTGTACTTATTAATGATCCTGCTTACGACAGGTTGGGGTTTTTTTGAAAGGATAATTTTGTACATTTGCCAACCAAAGTAAGAGGACCTCCTCAACTAATAAAATGATTATTTTGTTATGCAATCATTAAGAATGTGTGCTCTCCAGGGATATTCTAATTTTGTGTGCGGCAGATTTTCATGTTTCTGTTTAAATTTCTTTTGATGGCATTTGTTTGTTCTTAGCATTTAGTGTCTGTTTACTTTTCTAGTTTCTAATTATTTCATCTATATTTTTTTCAATATGGCCTACATATGTTTCTCTTTCTTACTTTAATCTTTCTACTGTTTGATGAGTTGCAACATCTAACATTACATAAAAGTTATATTATTAACATATGATAAAAGCTTATGTGATGAAAGAATATTGAAGATTAATCCTTGATCTTCCTGATTAAAAATAACTCCAGTTATATGGATGATGAGATCTTATACACTTGCAAATTATATACTGAGGTAAAATAATATCCTGTCAAACCTTTTTTCTATTATTCATCTTAATCAAAGTTTTCCAACCTCTGAATTCTAATACTGTATGTCTCATGTGAAGTAGCTGAGCATATTAAACCTATAACAGTAAATACAATTTTTTATACAGTTCATAGTACTGGTGTCTTGAGGATATGAAATACATCCTGATAATATAAACCCCAAGAAATACATATTTTCAGAAGTTATTATAAACATAATATATTCAGAACAAATTAATGAGTAACACTGGACCTAACATCTTGATAACAGGTTAAATGAAAGAAAAAATGTGAGGTAACTGGCTGAGCATGTTCTCATGCAGTGCCCAGCAACATGGTTGATCATGTTCAAGGAACACTAGTATCAGATTTGTCATTGCCTCATTCATATTCAAACTAGTGAAGCTTCACTTTAATTTAGACATTTCAATGTTCCTGTAATGCATGTGTATTTCAAATATAAAGTTAAGAATGAGAGCATGGGTTCATTTTCAGTTAGTAATTTATAAGCAGCACTTAAGTTATCTATGGACTTTGACTAATTTTAAAGGCCTTTTATTGTCAATTTTTATTTTGAAGGAAAAAAAAGTACTATTCCCTTTAGCATGTGAATAGTTGGAGATAAAGATGCTCATACTACGTACATTTCAAATTAGCTAGGTCCACATGCCCTTCAGTGGGAATGAGACACCTCAGTGAATAATACACTTCTAAAGTTTGCACTTAGAAGCTTTTGAAAGTTCTTCTTAGCATAAAACCATTATTTTCTTTTGAAGGATTCACATAAATAATGATGAGCTAAATTTACAGTGCCGCTCCCATTGTGACACTGGAAGACATTTTGCCTCATAGCAGTGTGAATCCCTTGAAAGGGGGAGCATATAGCAGCGATCTCTAGCACAGCAGACCAGTGGCTATCAGCACAAGGGCACAGGAGGGCTTTTGTTCCATGTTTTGTTATCATTCTTGGTTTGTATTTTGCTCTTGAGTAGAGAATTTGGCAGCAATACGTATACTCCCTTGAGTGCTGACTAGGACTGCTGCAAGTCTGCATTGCATTTGCAGAGGCCTTGGAAAAAGAGGAGACTCTTTGCTTCCTTCCCACTTGCAGTAGGTCCTTTTGGGGTGTTTAAAAACAACGAAATGCAGTCAGCTGTGTTTATGTCACTCTTAACTAACTTTCTAACTCCAGATACATGTGCTGAATGTAGAACAAAACTATTTTTTTTTCTTAGCATGTCTGATTAGTTCTGTCTTTGATTTGCTCTGCTTTTGACTTTTGCTTTATGCTCCATGAAGGAGACAATATGGCTCATTTGATAACTTTTACTTTCTTTTAAAATTATTTAAGTGTAGCAGAGTTATTGATGAGAGCATCAAAAGATTGTAATAGACTCCATTTCAGCACTGTCCAAAAATATTATTCAGTGATTGAAAGTAAAAGAGGAAGTATTTTTCTGGCCATTTGAGAAGTGAAAATTAATGTTGATCATGGGAAAATGTGCTAGCACTACAGGTGTGTTACCTTTTCCTCTAGAGATACTCAAGCCTTTTACTATGTTTCAAATCAGATGAAACATTGCAGATGCACGTGTGCATTTTATCAGATAAGCAGGTTTTATGGGTGTAATATCATGGAAGTGGCTATGGAACTAATGACTGGGAAAACCATGGGCAATCTGGCACACTTCTGCAAACACTGGTACTTCTCCCACTCTATAGTCTATGTATGATACTTATGCAAAAAGGATTGTTTATAGAAATAACACAAAGTATTATTTGTTGTCCATTATTACTCTGTAGTGCTTCAGGTGCCTTAGTTTTCAGACATACAACTGCAGATGTATCAGAGGGACATGTAAAAATCACTGTGTAGTATAAACATAATATGTTTATAATGCTGTATTTCACAGACTATAGGGTGAATTTATGACCATTTTTAATACTGGAAGTAGGTATTGTATAATTTGTGCTGAGACTGTGATATTCCTCTTAAGGATAATAATTTCACTTTGAAAGCTTGGTCACAAGATTTCAAATCTGTCATTTTATAATTAATTGTATAATTCATTTCTGCATTTTTAGCTGAAATGTAGTGGGATTTTTAAAATTTATTTTGGTTTTATGATTGAGGACTGAGGAAAAAAAAGAAGAAAAACTGTGTCAGTGCTTCTGATTTCCCTAAAAGAGAGCATTTACAGGACCTGCCCAGATGATTAGAATATCAGACACCATCCCTACAAGCAGCAGGCAGATTTCAGATAGCTGAGGATGAATGAAAAATTTCCACAGAAATACCATGCACATTATACAATATGTGTATAGACTCTATAATTTTCTTGTGGCAGAGATAGAACTCCAGCTATAATATGTTACAGATACTTTGTCTATTCTATTATAGTACTACGTACCACAGTCTGACATGGCAATCCAGTAAATATTTGAAAGGAAAAGTGTTATAGCTCAGAGATGACAAGTCACCTCATTTAAAACTGTAGGTAGAACAGGCAAGGAAAATTATATCTAACCTTAGGGGGTTCTTCCCAAGTTTTTTTTTTTGGGTTCATTGGATTTTTCCATGAAAGACATACTCAAATTACATATTCATTATATCTTAGCTTTTCACAGTGGGTACCTGTAGAGTTAAGTGGTAAAAGTCTCCCACAGCATGTTCATTTTTAATGAGAACAGAGCACTTACATTGTGTATCACAATCAAATCATTCCTCATTCTGTAACAGGACAACTACCAACTGAGCCATTCTCACAGAATGCCTCTTTCCTTTGGGCCAGGAGGTAATCTGTGCAAATCACTCATCAGGTCTTGGTTATGCCCTGTGTACAAATTGCAAGTCTAGAAAAGAACCATATTATCAAGCTGGTGCTCACTTTGCCTATTACTTAGGGCTTTCTAAATAGAAATTAAAGTTATTGTGTCAGTTTTCAGGCATTGATCACTTTGATTTCTCTTTTGTGTATGGAATGTGATTGAGTGCTTAGCATAGAAACAAAATGGTGGAGGTTCGAAGGGATCTCTGGAGATCATGGAGCCCAACCCCCCTGCCAGAGCAGGATCACCCAGGGTAGGCCACACAGGAACAGATCCAGGTGGGCTTTGAAATTCTTCAGAGAAGGAGACTCCACAGCCTCTCTGGGCAGCCTGTTCCAGGCTCTGTCACTCTCACAGTTAAGAAGTTTTTTCTCATGTTGAGGTGGAACTTGCTGTGTTTCACCTTGCTACCATTACCTCTCATCCTATCACAGGGCACTACTGAAAAGAGACCAGCCCCTTCTATTGGACACCCACCCTTCAGATATTTGTAAATATTAATAAGATCCCCTCTTGGTCTTCTCCAAACTGTTTAGCCCCTGGTCTGTTAGTGTTTCCTCATAAGAGAGATGTTCCAGTCCCTTCATCATCCTGATAGCTCTCCATTGGAACTCTCTCTGGTATTTCCCTGTCCGTCTTGAACTGGGGAGACCAGAACAGGACACAGTACTCCAGATGTGGTCTCACTAGGGTAGAGTAGAGAGGCAGGAGAACCTAAATGACCTTGACCTGCTGGACACTCAAGGATACCACTGGCATTCCTGGCCACAAGAGCACATTACCATCCTATGGATAACTTGTCCTCCGGGATTCCAAGGTCCTTCTCCATGGACCTGCTTTCCAGCACATCTACCCCTAACCTGTACTGGTACAGGGTTATTCCTCCCCAGGTGTAGTACCGTACACTTGCCCTTGTTGAACTTAATTTGATTCCCCTTTGCCCAGCTCTCCAGTCTCTCTAGATCTCGCTGAATGACAGCAGAGACATCTAATACTAGATATTAGCTGGTATCTAAGTCTATGTTACTAAAATACAAAGGCTTCCTATACAATCTATATCAGAGTTACATGTGTCAGAAAATGATTTAGAAAAGTGCCATGCTGAGCGAGGAGACTGAATTAGCCAGTAGGAAGTGCTGAACACAGAGCTAAGTTACCTATCTCTGAGATTTGCACACCTTATTCAGCACTACTGGGAAGAACTACCACCCTCGTGGGATTTCAGTCCTGAGTAATTTCCTGACCTAAGAGTTTCTTCAGTATATTAAATAAATAAATAATTAAATAAAGGCACTTCATTCTTTCTGGGAACTACTGTCATGGCTTCCCATCTTTATTCAATAGCCTAATATTTAGTTTATTCAGATGAAAGGGATTCAAACCCATGTTCTCATTTTTTAGGAGAGTGGTCTAATGATTAGGCAGTAGTTATATCTGGGATGAAGCTGAATTTTGTGTTCAATACCCCTCCTGATAAAACTGTTGCATTCTACATAAAGGAACTAAAGATGTGCTGTTCAATAGAAAATTGCTGGGAGAATGAGGGGGGTTATGGGAGACCTGCAATTTGAGAAGACTTTTTTTTTTTTTTTTTTTTTTAATCAGAACATTGCAAATCCTTCTGCTATACACTTTGGACAAAACCCTCATGTCTCTTGCATCCCAAGCATGCAGAATTGTTCTGTACAACTTCTTGTCTAATGTATTTTGCAGCAAGAACAGGTAATTAAAACTTTTCAGTCATCTTCTGAGCTCCACTTTGATTTGCTCACGGAGTTTACAAAATGACCACAGGAAAGCACAGCAGTTTTCTGCTGAACACAAAGGAATGAGAGTTAATAGATCTATCACAGAGATCCTATGTAAAGGCTTGTTAAATACTCTTTTCCTTGGTATCCTCACTCTAAAATTGGATGTTTGTTGAAAGACTGTGACAGTGAATGCTTAGGCAATTAAGGAACTGCTGTGTTCTCAGGAGGTCATAATGTCTAGGCAACCTATGCAAACAGATATTAAAAAAAGCAAAAAAATTATAAAATCTCACTAGACAAAAGACTCTTATATGCTTTCTAACACATTATCAATATAATTCATCAAGATTGAGTTTGAAAATAATTTTTTTTTGGAAATTGTGAAGATTATTAAAATTAGCATGCATAAAAGTTCAGCCACAATTCATATAGTGAATGTTGATTTATTGTCATGAGAGCTGTGCTGCATTATTCTGTCACCTGGCTGGTGGTCCTGGTTGTGCCAAAGTCATCCATGTCTCCTGTTTTGGTTGAGCTGGTGTTTTCCTACTGCTTCTTTAGACACTCAGAGAACTTATAGCTGGTTCATTGCCACGGCAGTTTTATCTGAAGGACCCATATTTTGCTTATGATTGAAAACATCATAAAAGCAAGCCTAAAACCAGAATTAATATGCCACCTTGTTTTGCTTTGTTTTTCTTTTTCATGTTAGTGAAAATGCAGTTTTGAAGACACAGGATTTATGACAATTACAATTTATAAGGGAAGGTATTTTCAACCATTTAGGGAGTGAGCAGGCCAAACAAAATTATTACCATTTTCTGAGTCATTACTTTCTCACTTATCAAATGGTGCATAATACACTAATGCAGAGATCTTGAGGCTCCTTAGCCAGGAAAAAATCCATTAAATTTAGTGGAAGTTTTTCTGTGTATGTAGTGAGCAAATTTTTTAGGATATGAATGTAACACAAAACCATTTGATGGACCTTGGACCACTACTTACTGAACAAAACTATAACAAGTGTTTTGAAAAATACCATTTTGCAAAACTTGGTTGTTTTGTTTTTGTGGTTGGGTTTTTTTTTTTGTAGGATATAGGAGTTTCAGCAGTTACCTATACTGTTTAATTTTAAGGCAATGGGTTTTTTTTTGACATGGTATCTATTACATCTCTGTATAATGTTGTGTTTGGGTGTTTTTTTGGTTTGTTTTGTTCTGTTTTGTTTTTAATGTCAGAATATTCTTACTGTTGCTGAATGTTACAGATTTAATGACATACTTTTTGTTTCTGTGACTTATTCCTAACATGATGTTTGAGCAATATAATAGCTAAAATAGTAGAATATTAAAAGGACAATCCTTGAGCCAGGTAGTCCTAATCTCAGTACAGCAAATGAAAGAAATGCTGGAGAAAAATATGTCAATTGATATCTCAGTGCATATTTTTCCAATAAGATTCAGGTCGAGATATTTTAGCAGATCATATCTACTAGCAATTTACTTTAATTTTAATTATAGAGATGGTGAATTTCTTACATATACTAAAAATGCACTAATCTTGAATGCATTAGTATAATATGAGAAATAATATGCTATATTTATGCAAGAAAGACATCAGTTTTGTATCAGTTTTACAGCTTAAGGAGCAGTTACTGATTGCAACTAATTGTAAATGTATTATCTTTATTTATAAAAAATATTTTGGCATATATTATAGTAGCAACCAGTATTCAGCCAGCAAACAAGATGACCTTTATAGACCTCTCAAGGTAAGGATAGTTTTATGTTGTCTTTTTATTTTAGAGAGAATTTTTACTTTGAAAAGTTAATCCAATTGCTTTAGATTCATAAAGTACCCCTAGTTCTATGTTCTGAGCAAACAGCCATCTTATAACATGAAAATAATTTTTTTCAAATAGCTTATTTCCTTTTTGTCCTTGTTGTTGAGTAGTCTTGGGAAAAAACCTTTGTACTAGGGTCACCATCTCAAAGTATGGAAGATTCCTTTCAAAAGAAGTAATACAACTCTTGAATTATGTTTCTCTTTGAGTAGAGAAACTTCATTATGAAAGTGGTAGTCAGGTCAAAACTCTTCTGTCATCCTGTCAGTCATTAGGATGCTTTCAAAACCAGTTAAACTGAACGAACTACTGAATCCTTGTGTAGTTGCAGACTGCGAGAAATCAGTGAAAATAATGAAGCTGATTTTATTCTGCTAAATTAACAGAAAGATAACAAATGTGATATATTTATTTCTTTGATAGATAGATTCCATTTTTTTTTGTTTCTTGATGCATAAACCAGCTGGTGATTGATTCTATGTCATGGATGTCTCATCTATATTTAGTTTGTTTTATAGCAACTTCATAAATCATGTAGGTTCATAGAATGGTTTGAGTTGGATGGGATCACCTAGTTCCAACCTCCCTGCCACGGGTGGAGACATCTTACACTAGGTCAGGTTGCAAATGTACTTAAAAATTGCTTCCTTTAATGAACTTCTGGTGGCTTGCACCCTGTTATGTTTTTTATTGTATTCTCAGCTCAGGATTTAATTTGTAGAACAGATGGAATTTGTGACAACAGCAACATTTGGAAAGAGTATTTCAGTTTCATTTTGCTAGTCCTGGAAGTAAATTTTATCTCCATATATTTGTATACTGACTGTTTCCCCATTGCTTACCAAGGAAAGTCAGACCTTACCGTTTTTTAAGCTGCTCTTTCAGCAACTTAAAAGGAAAATGGCAAATGTTCAGATGTTCTTCTTGGTCTCAGTCACAATAAGCGGGATGAAATTTATGATTTTATTTTTTTTTAATAACATAATTTTTACTTCTGACAATCTATGGACATTATGGCATAAGATACTGTCCTGGTTTGTTGCAAACCAGGAGATATACCAAAAAAAAAAAAAAAAGGAAAATATTCTTCCTATCCTCCTATAATTCTAAGTTCATGTTTCCAGATCTTCTCTACATCTAGGCATGGGCTGAATTACTTGCTTAGAACAGAAGAGCTTCAGTCCCTGGAAGATAACTGATGCTACTTTCTGTTTGTGTAGTTCAAGTGCTTACATCATTATTTTCTCCGAACAATGAGTGAGAAGTAAAATGAACTTTTTTGCTTTTACTGTTATTTATTTCAGGATGGAAAGAATAAACAAGCTGTGCCCAGGTTGTAAGCGAGGGCCAACTGTTTGCCCCTGTAGAGTGCCATAAGCAAGGGATGGGTGTCAGAGTACTCCAGGGTGTTCCCCAGGAGGGAGGGAGGCGCGAGCAACTTTGAGTTCAAAGGCAATAAAAATTCAGGGCACAGGGGTACTGTCACAGAAATGGAGGTCCCGTGCCGAGTTTTGGTCCATCCATGCCACTGCTATCCTATGCTGGTGCACCTGAAAGTGATTTTAGCAGCAGCCAGGATATTGCTGTTCAAGTCAGGCAGTCCTGACAGCCAGTGGCTACAATGTTCTGACTCCTTCCCCTCTGAATTGTCTCAGACCTGTAGAACCTGTTTGTGCATGAAAAACATCCCAAAATCTCGAGCAGCAGAATACTGCTTCTGTTTGCATTTCTGCGTCTGCAGCACCATTTTGACCACTGCTGCTGTCACTGCAACAGTAACAGTTTCCATAGCAGTTAATACTGCAGCTAATGCAGTTAAAAATCTGATACAAAAGGAGAGATTTTAAAAAGGCTACAATACTTCTGCAGAAATTATCCTCCTGTTTGGTACATTTGAAGGTTTTGTTTGTTGTTGTTGTGTGTTTTTTTGGTTTTGTTTTGGTGTGGTTTTTTTTATTATCATTATTATTATTTTTATTTTTTATTTTATTTTTGTTTGTTTGTTTGTTTGTT
>JANHFX010014553.1:7024-20283 GCA_027560015.1 Chloroceryle amazona
GGAGATCAGCGAGTCCAACCCCCCTGCCAGAGCAGGGTCACCCAGGGCAGCCCACACAGGAACAGAGCCAGGTGGGGTTGGAATCTCTCCAGAGCAGGAGACTCCACAACCTCTCTGGGCAGCCCATTCCAGCCTCTGTCACCCTCAGAGTGAAGAAAGACGTGATCAAACTTGTGCTGCAGTCCTAGGTGTGTGGGTCCTGCTTGTGCAGCCCCCACAAGCCACGATGTTGCACCGGGACTGATGAGGGCAGTTGGGCCACCAGATGATTTCCCACAGCTCTCCCAAGCATTTGGAGCCCTGAAGCCAGACCCACCCCAGCACCACACTCAGCTGAGGAGCCTTTCTACCACGGGGCCACAAGGAAGCTAATGGTGCTTAGGGCAAGCTTGGGAAGCTAAAGACAGCATCACTGAACCTGAACACAAACCCTGCTTTTGTCTCCAGGGGTCTGTTATTCCAGCAGATGTTTAGAAGTATGCTGAAGTTCATTAGAAGTTATTCTGAGCAGGAGGAACTCGGAACAACCGTGCTGTCACACAGGCACCGGGCAAATTCACTACCTAGCAACCTGCTCCAAAGGGCTCTGAACACAGCTTCTCCACAACAGATGCTTCTTCCATATGGTGCTCGGTGAGCTCCAAGCCTGTGGTACAGGTATTAGAACTTACAGGGCTCCAGACCCAGCTTCCCTCACGTACAGAAACATTATCACAACAGACCTGACTACAGGCTACCTGAAAAAGTCTGGAAGTATAACTTCGTAGTTCTGTTGATCTCAAACCCCTCAGTCAAGCTATAGATTTAATTAGCTAAATACAGAAGGAAAATTAAGTTTGCCTTTTTAATTTTATTAGGCAGAGGAGACTGAGTAGAAGCTTCGCATGATTGATGTTTGGACACAGTCCGATAACTGAAACAAAAGCCCCCTTCAGAGATGGTGAATATCCTTAAAGGAACAGGGGCTAACGTTTCTTGGTGAAGACCTAGAGACGTTCAGCTTCACAAGATTCCTTGGAAGTACCATACCTTATTATCATTTCCTCCCGAGGCCAGGAGCTGGTGGTCCGTAGACCATTTGAGTCCACAGACCTCCTGCCTGTGGCCCTGGAGCCGCCGCTCCGACTGCAGGGGCGGGGTGCGGATGTCCCTCTGAAGGATCATCCTGTCTCGACTCCCAGAAGACAGCTGGTCTGCGTTCCATGCCAAGGCACCTACAACACAGACAGAGAAGACGACTCTTGTGGGAGTCCTGTGGGAGCAGGCACGGCCACCACAGTTGCCAGGCTTTAAAAAACAAACTCCCCCCCCAAAAAACCCAAACCAACCACAAACACACCCACCCACCCCCAAAAAACCCACAACCTAAAACCAAAAAGCAAACCCCAAACCCACAAAACAAACAAACAAATCAGTGCTTAAGGACCTAAAAGTCCTAGAATAACGTAGAAAGATTAACCTGCACTAAGTTACTGAAGCTGTCACTAATCCTGTTCACAGTAAAGCACAGAAACAGAACTTGGAAGGTGCCTTGACTTCCCCAGTCTCACCCAGTGCTGAGATTCACAATGCCTCAAAAAAACAAGTCTCCCCAGAATAAGGGAGCTGGAAATCTCAGCGTGAAGAGGCCTCTGCCTGTGGGGCTGAAACCAGAAGCCAGGGGCAGTGAAAAAAAGATGTTGTAACCAAATATGAAATGCCTTAGACGTGGAAGAAACACTTGCTGCACTACTCAACCACCACCACACCCAAGATCAGAACACCACAATTACGAGATGATAATATTTTGAGGATTGCTCAAGACATAGCAGGGGATATAAATCCTGGCACTTTCTGGGTTCTGCTATTTCCAGCAGATTCTTCACTTTGAAGGGAAAAGTTCAATCGTGAAGAAACAAAGCCCATGAAACCTCTGCCTCCCAGCTCCTTACCGACTCTGGCTGTGTGCCCCTCTAGCATGGAGAGCTTTTTTCCAGCAGCTGCATCCCAGATCTGTACAAAGCCCTTGTGAGTGCCCACAGCTACCAAATTCCCCTAGACAAACAGAAAACCACGATCAGTAAAGCCAGTAAGTAAAGACAAAACAAAAGAAAAGCTAGAAACTGAGGAAAAGACTTGAGAAATCCCACAAGACAGAAAGCATCCAGAGCTCTTACATCTCTTCCCTGCTGAGACGGCCAAGCAGCCTGGCTGGAATAGATTTCCTGTAACATTTTATTGTCAAGAGCTGGAGAGGCACAGGGCTCTTCCTCCCTTCCACACCTCTCAGCGAATGCCTTGAGAACCTCAAGACACAAAAGGTTTCTCTTCTAGCCCCTCTCACTTAGCAGAGAAAAGCAGCAGAGATGGGAAAACACGTTTGAGTTGTTATACACACGGGGACTTTGGGGAAATACAGAAAAATAACCCCAGAAGTTCAAACCTGGGAGGAAGGAGCTCTATGGCTACAATGATAGCATCTGAATTACAAGCGTTTCGCGTGTCATCACTGACAGTGTTATACTGACCCTTTCTGACCAGCCTACAGACGTTACAGAATCTCCTTCCACAGAGAGATCGCACAGCCGGGTCACCTGGAAGGCAGGAGAGCACAGAGTAACAAGCAGTGTCACGCTGTGCTGCTAGGTGTAGCACACACACACTGTCAGGCTGTGCTATCGGGTGGAACAAACACTGTCATACTGCACCATCAGCTCTCCCACAAACTAGTGCCTGGCTTGGGACAGAGCATTAAAGGTGCAGAATCCTTCACACAGCACCTTCCACAGCTGACCCAGACCCCAACGACTGCTTACCTGGCTAGTACAAGCACTCCATAGGTAAACACAAGTCCCAAGGCCAACACTGAGGACGTTAAGAGAGGACCAGTCCACCAGGTTCAGGTAGAAGTCATCCTGCAGCTCTGGGGCATCCAGCACTTTGAAAGGGATCTTTGAGATTTTCCGAGTTGGTTTTCGAGGTGATCTTAACAGCTTCTGACTGTTGACAAAAACAGGTATAAAAATAACTACAGGGTCTTACACACCACGGCAGACACGGATGTAGCCACTCTTAAGAGCACACCTGCATTTCTAGGGGAATGTGCAGAGAGGCCACAGCACTCTTTCCAGCAGGCAAGAATGGGAGGAATTAGGTTCTGCTTCTATTGAGGAGCTAAGGAGCAGAAAGGTAAACTGACTACTGTCGCTTGGCCAGGACGTATTCAGCACCTAGGCAGGCTGGGCAGCTGCAGATATTCTTTGAACTTGACAGTCCCCACTTAATATCTCCCCAGATTTCCCAAACTGACTCACGTAGCAATTTTGGGTGCCTGGGAGAGAAGCCCTAGAGACTGTCAGGCCGCTCTGTGCCATCCCTCCCCTTCGGGCCACCTGGAGAATCAATATTACCTTTTGTTGCTCACAGGAGACAGGGAATACGGGGAGACCTCGTTGCCATCATCTGGACTGGAGCGTTTTGTGCTGAGTGAATACTGCAAAAGGAAACACACTTCCTAAGAACCCCAGCACGGCCAAGACCTAAGGGTCACCTGCAACACGCACCGGTGCCTGATGCCAAGCTGGCCCCGACACCCACAGTCAGCTTTTCCAGACATTTTAGTTCTTCTCTTTCCCATGTGCTCTGGAACTGTACAAAAAAAAAACCCCCAAAACCTCATTTCCACTGAAGTCCAAAAGCCTGATTGGGTTTATTTACCACACTGTCCAAAACAGCTGAGTTCCAGCTCAGTTCCTGCCCGCACAGAAACGGGAAGTAGGTGGCTTGCTGCAGATACTCGCGCTCTCTTTACAGGCCACCCCGTCTCGTTACCAACAGCTCATCTGAGCCGAGCCCCAGTGCCACCCCACTTGCACTGTCAGCTCGGCAGAGCCGTGGGCTCTGTTCCCGCGACACACGCACACGGCCTCCGGTGCTTGTAATGCAAAGTAACTGACTCACAGTGAAGAGAGACTTCTTCTCCGGGGTGGACGGCTGCAGCCTCCTGTCTTCCGTCTGTGGGTCTTGCACTTTCTCGATCCCTGCTCCTAAGAGTTCGTTCTTTAGCAAGGCAGAGTAAGCAAGGCCATCTGTGAACCCAAAGAGTTCTGCTTAGGCAGAGAACTTGGAGAGGGCAAAGAGCTCTGCGGGAAGTAGCAGGATCATGACCTGTACATTCACAGGGCCTCTTAAGTCTGGAGCCCCAGGCTGGAATCAAGATCAGCAGCAAGATTCCCCTCCTTCCACTCCATCAGGGAAAGTGTTTCCACAGCACAATAACTCAAGGGACACAAACAGCCTCTAGCTTCCCAGATACCCGTCAGCAGCCTATTGGGGTGACCTGGGATTCACTCGTGTGATGTGGGCATTTCCTAAAACACCAGCAAGAGCTTTGGCATAAACACACCAGTGTCAGCATTCCCTCCATGTCCCAACCTGCCGACAGCTTGAAATAAAAGCTACAGGTGTGGCACAAGTGGTAGAAAGATGGTCTCACCTTTGCCGTTGTCTGACGTAGCATCCTTTGCTTTTCTGTTTTGACTTGGTGATTTCTCATTTTCCTGAAAGGCAGAAACACGCTATCACCACACAGAAATCTCATGATGTGCAGCAAAAATCACAAATGGAGAAGTCTTCTCCTGGACCATAGGGGCAGCCTGGTTGAAGACGTGCTACCAGAGGAACTCTTTTGGGGCAGCAGAAGATAAGCAGAATAATTATGCAGCTAAACCAAAATGCACTATTTCCTCAGTTCCGAGGCTGAGCTGTAGGAGAGGGGAGTGAAACCTACATTTATTCTGTGGAAGTTGATGCTCCAGTTGGCCCCAGCTCTTGAGGGAATGAATCTGTCACCATGCTTACTTGGAGAAGACATTGGAGAATTGGAAGGCGTCAGGGTTCTTCTCATCTCTGCTACCTGAATTAAAGAATAAAAGACACAAGAACACGTGTTGATGACAGCAAGGGCACAAAAAACATCTGTGAGGTCTTGTCAAAGCTGAATAGACCCAAGTAGAAGAGTGAAGCATTAGTTTATCCCCTTAACAGATGTAGTAAGCATGTCAGAGTCTAGCTGTCCTGGGAAGTTCTGTCAAAAGCAGCAATTAAACAGATTCCTTCTCACTGCTCCTCCTCAGGCTGACATTGTCCAGGCAAATATGTGAGAGGCTGGAGTGGGGCAGACTGCTCACAGGGTGAGCAGCAGATTCCTCAACTGCAGTCACATCCTTTTTCATAGAATAATTTATGTTGGCAAGGACCCCAGCTCAGGACAAGGCTAATTTCAAAGTCAGGTTGAAGGTCACAGCCTCATCCAGATGAGTTTTCAGTCTCTCCAAGGACAATGACCCCACAAATTCTCTGTTGCAGCTTTTGGACACCCTCACTGTCAACACTTTTTCCTATTATCTAACTGGAATTCCTCCTGTTGCAGCTTGTGTCCTCTGCCTGGAATCCTTCCACCTCTGAAAAGAGTCCGACTCTTCATTATCTTCTCCATAAGCACCTACCAGGCAGTTGAAAGCAACAATTTCATCCCTCCTGAGCCTCATCATCTCCAGGCTGAGCAGCACAGGTCTTAGCATCATGTTGCTCCAGCCTCTGGACACCTTGGCGGCCACCACTGGACTTGCTCTATCTTGTCCAGCTCTAAATTTGTTGTTGGTTTGGGCTTGTCTTCTCCTTTGTTAGCCCCCACCTTTTACATTCCACACGTACTTACTGAGACTTAGCAAAAATATATTACTGAGCTACATAAAAATACCTTAACTCCCTTCTGCAACCTAACCTGAGTTTATACATTCAAAAGCTTTGTTGAAGTTGAGTTATTCGTGTAACAGCCCAGGAACTTGCACCTGCTCACAGCCCAACAAAAGGCTAAGGTTTGCTTCAGAGAGGTCCCAGACCTTACAAAAGCTCAAGTGAAAACAGTCACAGGCAAGACAGAGAAGTTTACAGTCGGGCTAAGAGCACTCAGCACAGACCATTCGTACTTACACAAGGCATTGTGTTTTCATTCTGTATGTTGATTTGGCGTAGGAGACGCCTCTCGTAATCCTGGTCCATGGTGGAAAGCAAAGGGGCTGGGGAGTTCAGCCAGATGAGGAATTTATGTTCATGAATGAAGTCCAGTTGGTAATTAGCCTGCTGCAAACAAGACTGGGGAAGAAAGACACCAAAATATTACACCCCTTCATGTAGAAGCAGCCTCTTCAGAATCTCCTAAGCCCATTCTTGAATTTGAGACCACTCTTCCTGTCCAGAGCATTGGTATTAAACTTGTGTGATGCAGCACAGGGCTGCTCATGAAAGTGCTTTCTGTACTACTGCCTTTGGTTGCTGATTCACCTGAGTGGGCAACCAGCATTCTGTGCCTGGCAGGACCTCAGCAGGTGCCCAGCACAAGTGGGGCAGAGCCTGCGGTGCTCGAAACCAGCCTGTTCACATGAACTGCAGCAGACAGCTCAGCAAGCCTTTGGCACTCGGGCACGGAAGAACAGACACCTGCAGCCTGTCCCACCACAGCAGCACCCACCACAGCAGCACCCACCACCGTGCTGAAACTTGCTGGGATGCCTTCAGCCACGGTGAACTTCTAGTCCCATGTGCTGCAGGAACACGGGCAGCAATGGACTAGAGTGGACATCCACTGTCTGATGTCTGTGCCAGCCCAGATCTCCTCTCAGCTAGCAGAAAGCCAGCTCACTTACAGCTGGGCAGTCTATAAGCAAAGTTAAGCACCTTTCAAGACCACATTTTAGGATAGGGCTGTTTCACAGCCCAGATTTGGCTGACTGAATTACAACATGCATCAATAAATCCCTGTATCTCACACTTGTGCAAGGATGTGTAGCCACAGCCCAGCTCTCCCAGCTTTGAAGGGCACAGACCAGCATTGTTAGTGCCCAGCCTCCCAACTCACACGCACCTCAGGCTTTGTCCCCAGCTCACAGCAACGCACGAGTGCCAAGTGCCAAACAGGCCAAGTTGGTCTTTCAACCCAAGATAAACATCTCCAAAGGGAAAGGTGGAATCTAACACACATGCCACCAAAAAAACATTCCAACAATACACAGGCATCTGGAAGCTGTGCAGAGGGCAAAGGGATTTTCATTTGCCGTTACTGTATAAACATTTACAGCATCTGGCCAGAGTCCCAGCTACACAAATGGAGTCGCCTCAAGATACAAACTTGTGGCAAAATCCAGGAGGCAACGGCACCCAAACGGCCGTGCTGCAAGAAGGCTGCCCAGGGGCCAGGCTCCACGCTGCCACAAACTGCCTTCAGCTTCCTCCACCAGCGGGTAAGGTTTGCTGGGGCAAGGTTTACCTCCAAGAACAGGAAACCAACCCAAGATTTACCATTAAAAACCAGAGGGAAGTTACCAAGCTAAGAGGGGCACAGCAGCACATGCTGTAATCCAGTGAGATGTGATTATTACAACGGGCTGAAACTAGCTTGGAAGTGAGATGAAGCACCCAAGCCCTGGGGGACGGTTAGCTACCAGCTAGCAGAGCTACTTTGCCTCTTCTTTTTTGTTAGTGCTGAAACTTGGACTTCTGACAAATGCTGAAATGCTGGGGCCTCTTCTTCCTTGCCATTAAAAATGCCAACGCTTTTACAGGAGCATCCCTGGAACAGAGAGTGCCAAGATGTTTCTGAGTACACCTGCTTACCTCTACCACCTCCGCCCCCGGGATTTTTTCTTTTTTAATTTAATACATTTCTCCCATATGTTCTTTCAGAGGCAAAATTGAAGAAATCTACCAAATTTAACAGTAATCAGCTTCCATCAGCTGAAGAGTCAGATAGCATTATGTGAGAAAAAAGTTCAAAAAGTAATTAGTGCAGCCCATGTCAAAAGCTCTCCCTCCTCCTGTAGTTTACCTACCACAAAAGCCGACCCACACCCAGAAATGCTGCCTTCTCTTTGGGCCTGCATTAAACAGCACAGGTTTTGAGGTAAAAACACATCATTATTCAGGTGCTGAATATCTACAAGCTCTCAGGAAGAATCCTATACTTTACCCAGGGGAAAAGGATGGAGTAAATAAGTACTTAGTCCCCTAAATCAGGAGCAGCAGGATCTGAA
Organism: Chloroceryle amazona; assembly: GCA_027560015.1. Taxonomy (NCBI): domain Eukaryota; kingdom Metazoa; phylum Chordata; class Aves; order Coraciiformes; family Cerylidae; genus Chloroceryle; species Chloroceryle amazona. Next base: position 15,094 of record JANHFX010014553.1, read on the forward strand.
ATCAAACCCCAAAGCCCCAGATTTCTTTTTCCAATGATTTCTCTAAACCCCCTTACCAGTAAAAACACTGCAGGTCAACGAGTTAAGATCTGAGCTGGCAGCAGAAACAGTGGTCATCTGTCCGTGCCAGCTGAAGATCCCAGCACCTCCTTTGTGCCAGCTCTGGCCCTTGCCTGACCAAGCTGCGTGCTGGCTTGGCTCACTGAGCTGACAAAGAGCTCATCCAGTCCCAAAGGGCTGATGTTTGCTGCTGGTTTAGTAACCAGCAGCATCATCTCAACCTGGAGTATTGTAAGAGTATTTCCAGTCATGTATTCTTCTATTGCCCAGACTTTTGAACAAGAATAAAAATGAGACAAAACAAAACAGCAAAAAGCACCAGCAAAACCCGGTGCTAACCCACAGCATTTTTTGCTATGTATGTCAAGGCTCTTACGAATGCAGAAGGAAAAAAGAGGCTAAAGCTGGTTTCACAGAGCCAGAGCAGATACAGAGGGAGCAGGATACTCTGTGCTGGGCCCACCTAAGGTAGAGCTCATCCTCATTTAAGCCAGAGGAACAGAGTTTACCTATCCTGTCAAAGAAGCGATCCTTTTAAGGAACTGCCCTCCTTTCAAAACCAGTAGCACTAAAACCTTTGGTAACTTTGAACAACATTTACTTTTTCAAAGCTACAGGTACACAGCTTCTCCAGGGATTTACTGAAGCGTTAGCCTGAAAAGCATTTCTAGAATTAACCAAAGGAATCCCCTATACAACGGGAGCAGGCCAAGCTTTATTTCAAAGAAAAATATAAACTCTGTTGCCTCACGATTGTCCAAGAAGCTTGCTCCCAAGGAGGTAGCGCACAGAGACCACACCACCAGCAAAGGCAAAATTCCTTCAGCGTTACGGCAACAGACGAGATCTTCACCCTGCAGCTTTGCTCTCCAAGGCTGCAGAGACTCCGTGCTCCACCGACAACCAGAGATGCTGCGTTAGCGCAAGAGCCATCATTCTGCATCAGTGTCTTTCAGGGTGCAACGTACAGCTGACTGCTGTGCACTGAAGCAAAAATCCGTGGCATTTCTGCCTTTCCAAAGCATCCTGGAAACAAGCACCTCCTGCCCAGGGAGCTCGCAAACACCTTTGTAGGCTCCCTACCATCAGAACAGCTCTAGTGTCACGGTTTAGGGTCAGGGTGGCCCCTCAGGCCTGGTTCACTCGAACCAGGACGTTAAGAATGCCCCTGCTCCAAAAATACTAACTTTTAAGTGACCAGCAATAGGTGCAAACTGAATTCAACTTTGATTTGAAAGGCAAAGTGGCTCAAACGCACAGCCAAGACATTGCTTTCATCTCCTGTCTGCACCCAGCCTCCCGGGTCGTACCAGTGGCCCAGAAGCTCAAGATGCTTTGATTCTATACTAAGCTTATGAGAAGGGGTATGCGCTGCTATCTGTGCCTCCTTCCACCTCAGCAAATCTCACCCCTTCCTCCCAGGCAAGGGCCCAGCCTGTAACTCAGATTGGAGGTGACAAACATTTGACCTTCTGCAGCTTGTTGCACCTCCACGTGCACTCACCCACGAGGTACGAGACTTCCCACAGCCCTCCAAGTCAGCTGCCGAAGCGGAGCTAAGGCTTCGTGTCTGCCTTCCCAAAGCAACATACAGTCCTAGCAAGGTGACAGAAGAACTCTGAGCAGCAAACAGTGGGGCAATGACACTAATTTAGGACACTCAGATCGCGGAGCGCTGCGGGAAGCCCGCATGAGCCAAGGGTGGAGTATTCATTGACAAAGGGCTCTGGACTGGGCATGAACTTTCACACGCCCCCAGAAACTCAGGGTTGTAACACCTTCAGGAAACAGCGAAATCTGGGTCTTTGGAAGAGCTTTTAGTAAAAACAAACACCCCCCTCCACTAATAAATCTGCTCAGGACACCATCAGAAGCCCTAAAGTTTTTTTTCACCAGGATTTTCATACACAAAATAGTTGTTCTTAGATGCAAACCCCCTTCTGAGGAGAAAACACCAGGAAGTCTCCCCAAAACATTTCTATCACTGCCTCTTTTACAAAGAGGATGCTCAAATATTACCTGAGATATTTCAGCATAGATGTTTTCCCTAAATCCCCTCTCTCTCGACAAATGGAAGAAGGGGAGCCGACAGTAAAGTCTGTCACACTATACTCAGAAGACAAGCACGTTTTCAACTGCTCAAATCAAGATTCAAATACAAGTGTGAGGGTCAGTCCCAGAGAGCAGACTGTCAGAGTCAGCAGCCCCTCCACGGCTGTACCCACACAGCAGCCAGGCTGCAAGTGAGGGGGTTTCCAAGTTTACTTCAGCCAGATTTTCATGTTAGGAGGACTGTAGGTCGTTACTCTACCTTCATAGATGCTTTCATTCAATACACATCGCTCTGCAGCGTACAGGAGTCTGTTAGAGCACGGAGTTTATCTAAGCAGACATGACAATCACGTACTCAGCGGGGGATTTCTCAGAAAATCATCATCATTCAAACCTTTTCTATTGCCTGCAGGTAGTGATTATTTCATCTTTTCACCATGCTCCTTCATAACTAAGAGGGCCACGCCTGCTCCCAGGGAATCCAAAACAAAGTACAAAGTCTTCAGCAGCGCAGGAAGCCCTGTGCCAGGAAACACACACAACACGTGCTCAGCGAGGGGACACGGCTGCGTCACTTCTTGCCTAGGGGTCAAAAGGCAATTTCTGCATCTCATTAACAGAAAATCTCCCAAGAGGTTCATCACTTATGAAAGCAAAACAAATAAGATGCAGCAGAAAAAACAAAAACAAACAAAACAACAGTCCTGGTTAAAACACCTCCTCCTTTCTGGCTGTTATAAAGGCTCGACTAAAGCTCTGAGGGCTGAGTGAAAGATCAGATTCAGCTCCCACAAATCAAGAAACTGATTGAGAAATACCGAGTGCTGAGCAAGTTCCACTGCTCTCTGTTGCTCCACTGCTCCTGCGGATGTGATGACAGAGGTTCCTGCTGGCTGTGCCTGTGGGCCGAGCAGTGCTTGCAGACCGCTTTCTGCGGGTGCCAGAGGACACGCCAAAGCCAGGGAAGGAGCTGGGTTACTCTCTGACAGAGAGGAGATACACACCAGCTTCACCATGCCCTGCTTCGAGATTTCACCTCAGTCCGTGTGGTAACCTGTGCCAGGCTGATACTCCTGGATGCTGCGACCCTGCCCGGCTCAGGAGGCAAGGATCAAAAAACCACACACGGCTTTGTTGGTACCACCTCACCGTGGAATCGCCCCTCGATGGGAGAGCTGAGCTCCTGGCCCATGCTGGCCTCTGGGGATGCAGCTGGCTGAGGAAGCAGAGCAAGCTTCAGCTGCAGCAGCACTTCTGCTTCCACTGTCACCTGGTGGCAGCTTTCCCCACAGCTTGGACAAGTCACTGGACAGACAGGAAAAATGCTTTCGGTGGCTCATCGGCCAGCTATGATGGCGCTCGCTTTGGTGATTACCTAGAAGATATTTACTCCTTTCTTCATTCTGCGTACACATCGTTTCCCAAGAAGGAAGTGGGGATGGAGGGATGAAGTACATGGACCTCAGGGATACGGGGTCTTTATATGGGTGGAGTTTTTCCAAATGAATCATTCCAGACTCGAAGAAGACTGACTTAGGAGGAGAGGGAAGCACGAGAGAAAGGCTACGGTATGCATTTTGTAAGGCTTTGCAGAACCTTCAGGGCCTTGTGCATTGGGGATTTTTTTCAGGGGTTTATATGGTCTGAGCACAGCAATTTTTCCTAAATGTTTAATTAAAACTTTAGTAACATTCAGTTTCCCTTCAAAAACCATAAGATAATCAGAGAACTGTGAATCCTTCTGTCTCAAAACAGCACAAACAGCTAAGAGCACCAGCTCTGGATAAAAGCTCTGCTTTATCAGAAGCCCTATCAGGAGTCAGTGCACTAAAAGCCAAGATTAAAAATTCACCAGCCTTGCCCATGGAGCTTTGCTAATGGACCAAGGTGATCCGAAAGGCTGCTTCATGGTAATAGTTAAGCTACTGAAGGTGCAGTGGTGCCCCTGGTCAATCCACAAAAGAAAGTCATAGAATTCAGAAAACGCAGGGGCTTCAGTCAACAGCCCCCGAAAGTTCTGCTTCTGTAGTAAAAGTAATAAAATAAAAATGAGTCTTTAATGCAAGATGTTGTTGCCAGCAGAGGAGTTGCTCTCTGAAGAGCCTCTGGCACAAAATGCTAGGCCAGCATCGTTGGACACACTAAGTGACAAACAGCACAGGACAATGAGCACGACGCATTCAAGAGAGCTACAAATCAAAGAGAGGGAATAACAATAAAAAAACAACCAAACAAACAAAATCACCCACACAATAAACCTCTGACACCTTCGACAGATGACTCTAACATGACCTATCCAACCTCACTGCACCTGAATGACTCCTCCAGCAGAACATCTCCACACTCACCATGCCTGGAGGATGCTCGCTTGGCACTTCCAAGACCTCAAGCTTCCCGACTGAGCAATGCTGCCACTTGCAAAACATCAACAATGCATTAAAAAGCTGTCTAATGAAAGATGCAGCGGCTGCCTCGGACCCCCGAAAGCCATCAGATGGACAAGTGAGCATCGCCAACTTGCGTCACGCATAAACAAGTGACTTCTGACAAAAGTTTCCATCGTTGCTTGGTTAATTCTCTTTGGCACTAGAGCCCGCGCCACAGAAATCTCATCTACCGTTCCCGTTCCCAATCTGACCAAGAAACCAAGCGCTGGAGAGGACGCAGCAGCTGAACTCGCCTCTGGCTCTCATCACACCTTTCCAAAGCGGGTCAGGGCACGCTAACTGACTAAGGGCTATCCGACGAGAGCTTTCCGCTGCTTTGGGCAGACACCAGCGACACAACCCCGCCGGGGGTCGGGACGCACGCTGCCCACGGCCGCATCCCCTGCGAGGGAGTGTCGGGGCACACAGAAGCCTGGCAGCACAAGCCTGCCCAGCTCGCTCCGAGGTGTCCTCGGCGCAGAGGCCGGCGCAGCGCCGTGACTCCGGGTGATGCGGCCGAGACCGGGTCCGAGCCGGGCCGGTCCGGTCTGACAAACCGCCCCACAAACCCCGGCGCGGAGGCGCTCCGAGCAGCGCGGCCATCCCGGGCGGCGAGGCGCCGGCGCTGCTCGCCAACGGCCTCAAGCGCGGG
>JANHFX010014554.1:0-57076 GCA_027560015.1 Chloroceryle amazona
ACTTCTTAGTCAGCTGCATAATATCTATTTTATCATGCCCTTTTTCTTTGAGCCATTGTTCCACAAAGCTCTCCACAAGCATCCAAATTACTTATGAAGATATTAAACAGCACTGGGCCTGATATGGATCCCTGTGAGACTCTGCTTGTGACTGGTTTCCAGTTTGAGAACTATTGACTACCACCCTCTGGTTATGGCATGTCAGCCAGTTCCCTACCTAGTGCACAGACCACTTGTCTAGGTCGTAACATCTAAGTTTCTCTAGGAGGAGGCTGTGGGGGACCATGTCAAAAGCCTCGGAGAAGTCTAGGTAGACAAAGTCCACTGCTTACCCTGCATCCACCAAGTGGGTTACTTTATCCTAGAAGTCATCGAGAGAGAACTGAGGTGAATGTTAGCGCACGCTGGTTAAAAAGAGATGGGCAAATTGTAGGCTACACTGACGTCTTATGATTCAGATGGATGAATGTTGACTACTTGTTTTGGTTTGTACTATGAAGTCTCTCTCCCTTCATAGACACAAACATCTTGCAAACTATGAGCTGACTTGATGCCGTTTGCTGTGTGGTGTTTCAGAGCAAACCATCGTCAGTTAAATCTTTCTGCTGCCTTACTTTGCTTTCTTGGTGGTTCTCTTTGTGTCTAATGACCTAGGAGTCTCTTTGAAGAGAGATACTGGCAAGATAAGTATCTAAATATTTATCAGGGCACCTGGATCACATGTTCTAATTTTAGAAGCTCTGAGCTTTCTCATGGCACATGGAAATGAAGCCACTTTCATTCGGCTATGCAGAAATTTAATTGCAGAACCTTAGACAGCTGTATTAAACAAAAACCCCCAAAACAGACAAACCCAACCAAACAAAACCCAACCCCAAACTTCCCATTCAGTAAGTTCACTGTGATTTCCAAAAGAGGATTTTCTGAAAACTGGACCCAGCTGGCATTAAGGCACTGGCCTTTTTTTTGTATCACAAATTTGTGGTATTTTCTGCACTTTGTAGGAGACCAAGTATTTGCCACATAATTTCATTATTTCTTGTTTAGGTTTGAAAGTTCAGTTTCAAGTTTTGAAAATATGTGTTTTTAGCAGCTTCTTTCTCAAACATGTGTAGGTCACTGCCTGAGGCTGACAGCTTTCAGGGCTACTTGACAATGTATCTGCCTATTTTAATGAGAACTGCTTGCCAGCTTTGATGTGTTCTTTGCACATCGTTCATCTCTCAAGCAGATCAGATGACATAGAATATACTCTCTGAAGACTGAAATCTGTACTTGAACGGGTCACAGGCAAAGAAGGATCAATGTATGTGGAGAAGAATAATTTAGGAACTTTGTGATTTGTAACTTTGCATTCTGTTTTGTGTTGTGCATGTAGAAATGTACATATATATGTTCACAAATAATCCTGACTCATTCTGATAGTCTACCAAACTGCCTGGGACACATTTGTCTTTCCTTCTGTAGCAGCAGACTCATTTTCTAGGAGATTTGACAGATATACAAATGATTGTGGCCTAATGAGTTGTCAGCTGGCAGCAGATTATGAAAATGACTGCCTCATAATTTCATAGAATCATTTAGATTGGAAAACACCTTCAACAACCTAACACTGCCAAGTCCACCACTAAACCATGTCCCTCAGCACCACATCCACGCATCTTTTAAGTACCTCCAGAGAGGGTGACTCCACTACTTCTATGGGCAGACTGTTCAGTGCTTTACCACCCTTTCAGTGAAAAATTTTTTCCTAATATCCAATCTATACCTCTCCAGGTGCAACTTGAGGCTGTTTCCCTTTGTCTTTTCACTTGGTACTTGGGAGAGCAGACCAACCCCCACTTTGCTACAACTTCATCCAGAGTAGGTAAATGAAGCTGGTGAAAGCTTCTGAGAATAAGTCTTTATGAGGAGTCACTGGTGGAGCTGGGGTTGTTTAGTCTGAAGAAAAGGAGGCTATGGGGAGACCTTATTGCTACCTACAACTACATGAAAGGAGGTTGTAGTGAGGTGGGTGTTGGTCTCTTCTCAAAAGTCAAAACTGATAGGACAAGAGGAAATGGCATCAAGTTGTGCCAGGGGAGGTTTAGGTTGGATATTAGGAAATGCTTCAATACCAAAAGGATTGTCAAAGACTGGAACAGGCTGCCCAGGAAAGTGATTGAATCATAAACTCTCAGTGTATTTAAAAGCTGTCTAGTTATGGTGCTTAAGGATATGGCATGGCAGTTGCCCTGGTAGGGTTAGATAATGCTTAGACTTGATGATCTTAAAGGTCTTTTCCAGCCATAGCAACTACGTGTGATTCTTTCAGGTAGTGGTAGAGAGCCATAAGGTCTCCCCTGAGCCTCTTTTCTCCTGGCTAAACAATCCCCATTCCCTCAGAGGCTCCTTCCATGAGTTGTGCTCTAGGTCCTTCACCAGCTTCATTGTTCTTCTTTGAACTCAATCCAGCACCACAACTGTCTTGTAGTGAGGGTCCCAAAACTGAACCCAGTATTCATGGTGTGGCCTCACCTCTGCTGAGTATAGGAGGACGATCACTTCCCTAGTCCTGCTGACTACATTGTTGGTGATATAAGCCAGAATGCTGTTGGTCTTCTTGGCTACCTGGACACACTGCTGGCTTATATACAGACCCCAGGTCCTTTTCTGCTGGGCATCTTTCCACCCATGCTTTCCCAAGCCTTCAATTAATTAATTTAAAGCTCTTTTGCTCCAGAAATACATTTGAGTGTTCAGGTTCTTTGTGTACAAGTTGAGTCTTGTAGATGAGGTTCATAGTTTCAGCATGATGCAGGTTTTCTGTGTCTCAGTTTTTTGTATGTTCTTGAGGTAGCTGTCAGGAAGAGAAGGCTTGCCTGAAACACTTGAATGTCTGCTGTTCTTACAAAGCTGTTGTGCATGAAATAGGTTTTATTTTCCTTCCCTGAGGCATTAAGAATGATTAAAGATACAGTAGTACCCTTTGCCATTTGTGACAGGAGAAGAATGGCAGTAATTCCTGTGGTGAATGTATAGATGGATGTTCTCTCTGAATTATATGAATTAACCATCATCTTGAGTTAATTGGCTTTATGACAAAGGCAGAGGAGATAGTTGACTGTCCTTTACAAATTTCTTGAAGGTCTGCATTAAGAATGTCTGGGGTTTTAGCAGTCAGCATGTGTGTCATTTTGCATAACATGTTCTCAGCCTGCTTTTGTGCTGCTTTCAGGTGTGGAATATATGAAATGACCAATTTCTCATTTAACATATGTTTTGAACTCTCCAAGGGAGCGAGAGAGGGAAAGACACAGGCACCGTGACAGCAGAAGATCACCATCACCAGACAGATCCTACAAAAAAGATTATAAGAGAGCGGGAAGGTAAGGGATGCTACAATTGGTCTCTTGTGCATTTGAGGTTCTGTGCATCCACTCATGTTAGTTTTTGTGTAGGTGCACACATGCCTGGTTTGAAACTCAGAAAAGATGAGTGTTAAATTTATAAGCATATGCTTATATGTGTAAATGTTGGCTCAAGACCATGTAGAGTCAGAAATGGTTGGTGAGCTATGTATTAAAACTTATTTATATTGTAACTCTTAGTTTTGAGTGATGTCACTTTAGTTTTTAGTGATGAGTTTCCAACTTTGGAACAAAACTAAAGTCACCTAGCATACAAATAGGAATTTTAATCTAAAATGGCATATACTTTTTCATTCTAATTCTTGCATAAGCTTTAAAATACAAAAGCATTTTCAATTTTAAGCCATTTTTTATAGTAGATCAGAGCTACAAAGTACTCCTTATGGTGCAAGTTAAAAGAAGGAAGAGGGAGTTGGATTTTTCTGTAATTTTTATGATAGAATGTACTGATCATAAGCAAGCTATTTGTTTTTCATGATAAACCGGTCAGTTAGAATAGCAAAGAGAATTGCTTTTGTTTGCTTTCTCCCACTAAGCCGATCTCCAAGCAGAGAGAGGAAGAGACCTCGATGGGAGGAGGACAGAGAAAGGTGGTCTGAGAATCAGAGCTCCAGTAAAGAGAAAAATTATACTGCTATCAAAGACAAAGAATCAGAAGAGAATGCATCTGAAAAAAATGAAGAGGAAGACGAGGAATTACTTAAGCCTGTTTGGGTTCGCTGTACCCATTCTGAAAGCTATTATTCCAATGACCCTATGGATCAAGTGGTATGTTTGTGAGAGATCTCTCAAATTGCTCTACACAGTCCTTTATTGATTGTTTGATTGCCTGATTAACATGAACTCTTGAGCAGGATCATGTTTTGTGTCTTTTAATCCTTCTCCCAAGTGTTGCAGTCTTTTAACCCTGTTAAGGGCTTTATTTGTTGATATTCTTCTCTCTGTTTGCATTCAGATTAGTGGTACATGGAAGAAAGGCACATTTTAGTCTCTGGGAGGGACAAATTTTGTACAGATCAAGGAGTCAGGATGCTTTATGCTTGTCAATAACACTTGCTGGTGGAATAGTGATGGGCAGGGAAGTTTTTGGTTTCTTGTGTTGTTTTTTTTTTTGTGTGTGTGTGTTTGTGGTTGATTGTGGGTATTCTTTTGAGAATGACATGGAAAATTAATTTATGGTGATTCAAAGCAGGCAACAATATGATCTGGGTCTTGTTTTTGTGTTTGATAGAATTCTTTCTAATTGCAGAATACTTTCACAGGTCTCCAGTTTCTTCTAAACCTGTTAAAAAATAATGCTGAGCTGTACTAAATATTCTTAGCCATAGTTCTGCTTCATTAGGCCAAAGTTTTGATGATAATGCACCAGCAAATGAAGTAATTTCTCTGCTAATTCACCTGGTGGAGCAATGTAATTGTCTGCCAAAGCTTTAAGAAGTATTTCCATGCTTCACTGAACTGCACAGATCTGTCTTTTCCTCCTCTTGCTTTTCATCATGAGATGCTGGTAGTTGTTGTGTTCATGTAGTATTTAAACACTGTCTTGTTGTTGTTGTTGTTCTGTTTTTTAATTAACAGGGGGACTCTACAGTGGTAGGAACAAGCAAGCTCCGAGATCTATATGAAAAGTTTGATGAGGAGTTAGGAAAGCGACAGGCGAAGGCCAAAGCATCCAGGCCACCATGGGAGCCACCAAAGACCAAGCTGGATGAAGATTTAGGTAGGCAGAAATGATGACAAAGCTCTGAAATGGAATAATCTGTAGTTAACCTGTCTTTTTTGCAGTTGTTTGTATTTAATAATGTTGGTAGGTTACTCTGTGTGTTTTAAATCCTTTTTATTGCATATCCATAGGAGTTTTACTATTGCTTTTGACTGATGTAGATCTGGATTCTTTACCAGAAAGCATAAGGGAAAATAGAGAGTATCCAGCACTGTCTTATGCTAAAGTTCCATGGCCTGAAAGCATTCTCAGCATGATCATATATGCATCATTATTTGACCTAAGAGGCTTTGAGAAGTTTCTGGTCTTTCTATTTCTGAAAAGGAAGCAATAGTAGTAGTGATAAACTCATATGGCTGCTTGTTAGGGCACTGAATTAATCTTCTGGATTGTATTTTGTGCAGCTCTGCATACTATGATTTTATGCAGAAGTATCAGTTTTCAAAACATAGATTATCTGCATGGTCATGCACCACCTATATTCTTGCAGTGAAAAAAAGTCCTCCAGCTCTATCAGTTATTGGGGAATGCTGGCTGAATTAGCAGGGCATACTTTTTTTATAGCAATTTGTCTGCTCAGAAGTCAGTGAAAGCTATTTTTCTCATTTTGTTTTGTGAGAATTGTTAGCTGTTCCTTTTACACTTCCAACATTTCAGTGTTTCATAGTGTGTTTTTCAGTCAGTTGCATTCCTTCAAGAAATTCTTAGGCATAGCACATTAATTTAGATACTCTGGTTTGCTTTTTAACGGATGTTTCATGTTTGTCCATTGAGCTGCTTCAGACTCTCATATCTGAGCTTAGTAACTCTCTAAAAATCACATAACAATTTTAATGTTGAAATGCAGGTACATAATAAGTTGAGTTACATACTAGTAGTATAAAAAGATACAATAAAGACAAAAAGTAAACACAGATTAAGCAAAATAATATACTTTTGTAGAGCAAACACCTTTTATGTTTCGTTTTTTGACCAGCAGATTCGCACATCTTTAAATTCACTCAAGAATCACTGGCAAAGTTAATTGTAGGGTTTTTTTTGGACTGTATTCGCATTTGGATGAAGCAAGGACAAAACTGCTGCATTTAACATACCTGTGTGAAGCTTCACTTCTTCAGGTTTCTGCAGAAAGGGTTCCTTTGCTGCTCCAGGCTAACATATGATAAGATCAAGAGCAAGTTATCTGTGTTTCTCTTTTCCACTCTTTCTGGAGGACTCCAAGGCTCTGTATCTGTACTGGTCCCCTGCGCAGACTTGGTGTCTGTGCCAGCTTCTCCTACAGCCATGCTTCTGTAGTGTCTAATAGTTTGCCTTATTCTGTACTTTAATAAGTGCTGTCTGTGCCCTACCTTGTGTTAGCAGTAATTGTGCACCGTAGTGAGATAACAATGTACTCCAAGAACCCTTTTACATCATGAAAGGCTGATTTCAGTACATGAAATCCAAATGTTCTGCACTGTTCTCTCTCACGGGTCCCACACTCATTTTGCACCTAAAATTAAGTCTTAGACAACTGATTAGTATTTATCAGAGAACTTTTTAAACTCAAGTGTTTGTGAATATTTGTAGGAATATATGCATATGCCCTTTTAGAAAAAACTTTACTTCAAGCGAGTATATATGACCTATGTAAATCCTATGTGCCAAGGACATATTTTAGTAACACCTCATGCTGAATTATGGGCTGTATAAAAAGATTTCAGAAAAAAAGAGAACAAACCTATTTTAATAATAATATCCTCTCATTTTCACTCTCATTTTTCTTTTAACTAAGTCGAGTCTTGTATTCAATAAATACGCATATTTTAAACCATAGTGTCACAGTATTTCAAGGCACCGGTAGTGTAGTAATGTCTTTTCCCTTAAGTCAAATGGAAGAAATGTTGCATCCTTCTTTCCAAGAATAACAAACCTTACTTGCATGATAGTGCATTTCTTGGCATTTATTTAAGTTGGAGCTGAGGAGATCTGTAGAAATGAGTGACACTATGTGCATAAGAAAGGGAGTTGCTTGTAAATACCACAGGAAATTAGAGATATGTGAGATCAGATTCTGGCTTTTGGTTTTAGTTTCCTTTTACGAAGTCCAGACACTTACTGACATTACTTTGACAACACCACAAAGGAGGCATTTTAATATGTCCAAGGCCATGTTCTTTTTTTTTTTTTTTTTTTTAATTTAACACTGTTGCCCCCTAGGATACATCAGAAAAATGGCTTCAGTTAATGCAAAGAAAAAAGTCTTAAGAAAACCCAACCAAAGTAGTAAGGAGGAAAATTCACAGAACAGGCCTTCCAAAAAACTTATGCCTGAATTCATGCTGTTGGTGACTCCAAGTTTTCTTCTTGTCTTATTACAAATAACTGTTTTTGAAAAAATGAGTCTAACAGTACATGTTCTGTAATAATTCTATATATGTGCTGTTTTAAAACTCTTAAATAGACAATATCCTGCTACAGACAGGAGCATTTTTAGGTAAAATGAAACTAGACATAAGCATTTTGCTCATAGTGAGCAGAATTAACCATTAAATAACAAGAGGTTCTGTTTAGTTCATGCAAGTGAATTCATGTATATTCTTTCTTTTATTTTTTTTTTTTTTTTAAATAAACTTTATCATAGTACTTGTGTTGGTTATAGCACAATAGTCTTGTTCTACAAGTGATCAGTGGTCCTCCTGGAGAGCCAAACATCAGTTTCTTATGCATGCAAACAGATGCAGTTGTGTCAGGCATTTAGGATCTGTAGCAATTGCTGTCCCTCTTTTTGTTAGCGTGAATGTCAGGTAAAAATTTAATGTATGCCAGTTAGCTATGTCATGTTAGAGAATGCATTGCTGTTGGAGAAGAGAGTGTGTGGAAGTGTTTTTCAGCTGACTTTTTTTCTTGTGTGAATCAGAGAGCTCCAGTGACTCAGAGTGTGACTCGGAAGATGACAGCAGCTGCTCTAGCAGTTCAGATTCTGATGTTTTTGACGTCATTGCAGAAATTAAGCGTAAAAAAGCACACCCTGATCGTCTCCATGAAGAACTGTGGTACAATGACCCAGGACAGGTATGATGGGAGGAAAAATTACTATGTATCTGAAAAACATGCTCCCCTGTAGGCAGTAAATTCTGCATTGTTGTCAAACGTACTGGAGAAGAGAAGGCTCTGGGAAGACCTTATTGTGGCCTTCCAGTATCTTAAAGGGGCCTACAAGAAAGCTGGTGAGTGACTTTTTAGGCTGTCAGGCAGTGATAGGACTGGAGGGAATGGATTAAAACTAGAGAGAGGTCAATTCAGGTTAGACATTAGGAAGGAGTTCTTCACCATGAGGGTGGTGAGACACTGGAACAGGTTGCCCAGAGAGGTGGTGGAGGCCCCATCCTTGGAAGTTTTTAAGACCAGGCTGGATGGGGCTCTGAACAACCTGATCTAGTGGAAGGTGTCCCTGCCATTGGCAGGGAGGTTGGAACTAGATGATCTTTAAGGTTCCATCCAACCCTGACAATTCTATGATTCTATACTGACTGACATCTATTTTAAATATGCATTTTTTACCCCCCTTTTCCCTTTTCTGTCTCATCTTCTTCAAAGCAATTCACTTTTGATTGCAAGAGTGTGGTTCCAGCTCATGAATCCTAGGGATTATTCAGCTGGAATCATGTCTGACAGTGTTAGTAAAACCTGAATTGATAACTATGTGCTAATGTTGTCCTCTTAGCCCCAAGATAAAGATAAACAGATTAATTCTGAGATGGAGAAAAGGCAGCATGTTTACCTACTTTACAAATTTTTCACTGAAAAGCTCTCAGCTCATAATGATAAATAAAGTTTTAAATATGCCATTAATGCTCCTAAATTGTTGTCTAATGGTTCTTTTGTAATTGCATGGAGATTATTGTTCTCATTAAATGTAATTGCTGAGCTTGTGAAATGTTGTTTTGAATGTATACATTGCACAGAAGACTAGTTTTTGTTTGCAGATTTACCATCGTCATCTTTCTTACTTAAATATTTTACAGCCTATTCTAACTCATTGTCAAATGGCATCTCAGCAAATTTCTTTTTTCTGGCACTTTGAGTGATGTATGAGTTTAGCATGCAACAAATCATAATGTGAAGACAGTGTAATGCCTGTTGACATTGGGATAATTCAGAGGTCTTTTGAATACTCTGTTACAGACTCTTATTTATGCTTCAAGTTACAAAGCAAAAAATAATTTGTCTGAGCATAGCTAGCTGTTTTTATTTGTATTAGCAAACTCTCTAGATATTTAACCAAAACGATCATGTTTGGGCACACTTAAATGTAATGTTTTAGGCCAGAATATTATCTAAATAAAAAGAAGTGAAATAACTGTAGGAGGAATAGATTCAGAAATATGTGGTTTACGAGTTTCCTACTGAAAAACTTTGTTTTCCAAAAACTTTCTTGAGACTGACTCTTCATCTTTCTTGAAGGGGCTGACATCAGATCATGGTGAGCTTGCCAGTGCTGTACCACTTCTGAGTAGATTTTATTTGACAATGTTTGAAGTTTTCCTAGCACTTTGGCATACCAGATAAATACCTAGGAGTTGCTAGAATATAAAGTGTTAAAGTGGATGCCACCACTGTGGCCTTTTTCCTTACAAGTATTATCCGCTTGTTTGTGTTGCCCTGTTGTCAGGGAAAGCTAGAAGCTGTTGCCTGTGTAAAATTGTGATCTTTCAACATAATTTTAACATCACTTGGTAATTGCTCTTCTGCATTCTCTTCCATTAATTGTGTCATTAGGGACAAAATAAGTATCTGACTTGCATTTCAAGTTCTAGGCTTTACAGGTACTTCACATCCCTCTCGGTTTTGGTCGGTGCATTTAATGTAACAGAGGCAGTGTTAGTGCTGAACAGAGCTAAGAATTAAAAATGACATTTTTCAAAACCAAGTGATGTAAGGCCCTCAGTAGGCCCTTATTTTGTGGAGAATGATAAACAATTTGCTACTGACTGCATTTTTTTAACTCTCTTTTGTTTTGTGGCTGTATAAGCCAGTGAGGAAGGATGCTTTTACCTGTGGTTCAGTTTCATTGAGCCTGTACTTTCCTTAAGAGTCTCAGAGCATGGAAAAAAATGCGTGAACAAAAAGCCATCATGTCACTCTCGTTAAGATTGCATGAATAAGTTCCCAAAGGAGCAGAGAATTGCCCTACTTCTTACGTTTCTTTGCACATAAACATTTTGCCAGTCTGAAGAAATTAAACTGAGATGAGCATTCAGAGACTTAATGTCAAAACTAAAAAGCTTTTTAGTCTAAAGACTACGTTAACAGCAGTTTGGTGGCTCTTGCTTCCTGAGTTATCTTCACGTTATATCTATTATGTGGTGATGCTGTTTAGCCCTACCATATTTAAGTTTTCAGACTGCTTATAATGGCATGGAAAGTTTTGGGTTTTGTATTGCATTGAAAGGTTGTTGGGGTTTTTTCTAAGTCTAAAATATTTCAGTTCTTGGATTCAAATTTTGAAAATCTCCATTAAAGCCTGTGGTTGGGAACTTAATTTGTGTCTCTGGTTTGGTTCTGGGTTGGTTTCTTTTCTTTTTTTATTTGGATATCTGCAAAGGGCATGATGTTAAGAGAAGAAAGCTTTAATGTATTGCAGTAACTGATAGTCTGCATTGAACTTGGTCATAAAAGTGAAAGGCACTAGCTTTATACCATTCACAGTGGCCCAAGTTGTTATATCTAGTTGATGTACCCATACAGAACACTGAAGTGGATATTTTTTTCCTCTTTCCTCTTTTTCACTCACCTGTTCTCAGGATGTCTTTGAAATGTTTCCATTCATTTTTTAAAGTACCAAGTAAAATCTTCAAATGACCTGCATCCTTCTGGATAGCCTTGCCACATGGCAGAGGGGTTAGTCAGGGACAGGATTTCCGTCAGGGAACTTAGTGGAACTGGTTGAATATGGAGATTTTAGCATGTAGATATTTGCATGGACCTGAATTGTGCTAGGCAGGCAGCCCTGCTGTTTGTATGGATAAGAAATGGGAAAAGTGTATACGATACTAGAGTGGTACAATTCTGCTGAGAGGGTTTTTCCATCTTGTGCTTCTGAAACATCAATGAAGTTCTAATGCTATTGTGCAGTTTTCTTACAGTAGTCTCTACTGTTTTCAGTTTTATTGGTTTAAGAACATCCACTTAATCTAAGCATGACAGGCTTTTAGAAGCATCAGCGCTTCAGGCATTAAAACCAACATACTTTTCCAAAACCATTTTTCAATAAAAACAGAATCCTATTTCATTTTTGACAGATGAATGATGGACCTTTGTGCAAGTGCAGTGCTAAAGCCCGACGAACGGGAATAAGACATGGCATTTATCCTGGTGAAGAGGTAAGTAATTCCAAGAATTGCAATTATGAATACATACTTGGGTTGATTTGAGGGTTTTTTTTCCCCACAATTTATAGGCTGAATAAAAACTCCTGTGTGACTTTAAATCACTTCGTTGTGCAACCTCATATTTAAAATACACTATCAGTCATGAAATCCACCTGAAAGCTATGGAAAACTTTTGCCTGCATTTATTTACTTTTAGGGTTATTTTTTGGTTGGTTGGTTTTTTTCATTGTGTTTTTTTGGGGGGGGAAGGGGGTGGTGTGGTTTTTTTTTTGTTTGTTTGTGTTTGTTTTTGTTTTTGTTTTTGTTTTGGGGGGGTGTTTGTTTTTTTTTTTTAAGTTTCTGTAACACATTAATAAAAAAAAAAAGTGCTTAAATATCTACCATCCTCAAGTGGATGAGTATGTTATGTGACGGGATTGTTTTAAAAGTAAAAGCAAAAGTAAATAAAACAGTAGTTCTGCTGCTGACAGGATCAGAAAGCTTGCCAGGAGGAGTTCTTGCCTTAGCACTAGAGTGTGTCTGCACTGCAAACTGTCAAACAGTTTAAGTTCTTTATGAATATGTGATTAGAAAAAATGACTCCATGAGCTTCCTGAAACACATATTAGAATGGTAGAGCCTTTCTTTTGAAAAATGTTGCTGAAATAGTGTTGGTTATTTTCCTTAGAAATACTCATTTGTACAGAGCATGCTCGGTCAGTAGTGTTTCTTGAAATAAAAACTGCACTTGGAAGACCTCAAGCTGTTTTATTCTAAAAAACTTTGTTCTTGTGAAAAACTTGGAAAACTTTAATATGTAGGGTTTACAGTCTAGCTTTTACATTTTTCGTGAATACTTCCATTTTCTCAGTATGTCTTTTTATACATATATTTGCTGAAACATTCTTTTCTTTCTCTGCAGTTAAGGCTTTCTGAATGTTCCTGTGAATTATTCCTCTTCAGAAAAATATCTTGTCCAGTTTAGTATCTGCTTGCTGTCAGGATTATTTTTTGTCTTCCATTTTTTCCATTCTGAACAGCCTGGTGGCAGCCTTTGATCTGCAGCAAATTGGATATAGGACATACAGGAAACTGGTTTTGTCTGACTGTTGAGGATTTTTAGGTCTTTAAACTGGACTGCTTCAGAACAAGCTGAAAGAAAATCTGAACCCCAGGCATTTAATGTTGCATCACAGGGCATGGAGGGTACCTTCGAACCTCACAGGGCAGGCTTTACAACCTGGCAGACAGAGCAGGGTTACCAGAGCTGCCGCTGTGGTGGTGGACTAGTCCCTTCTCTTTGGGCCCCAGATTTGCCCCAAACAGATAAGCTGAAACCTGTCTATTTTTATAGCATACTTTGAAGTCTTTTTAAGTGAGCTTCATGTTCCCTTTTGGCAAACTTTTAAAATCAGTTTCCTGAAACAAATTTATAGAAAAGAGGAAATTAGTCTGGTATGCAAACAACTGCTGTAAGAAAGATGGAGAGTCACGTGGAAAAAGAAAAACTACAGCAATGTTTTTCACATTTTTTTCCTTTTGAATAGGTTTAAAAATATTTCTGAAAGTGAAAATGTAGATAAGGCCTCACTTTCCCTTTTCCCAGAATGCTTAATTATGACTACCTGCTTTTATTTAATTTTTCGTAGTGCATATTTCATGGCTATTAGAAGTGCTTTATTCTCTCTTTTAATCTAAATTTGCCTTGACTCTACACATAATTTTACTTATCTCTTTCTTGAAGCCTATTAAACCGTGTCGCCCCATGACCAACAATGCTGGAAGACTATACCACTATCGAATTACTGTGTCGCCTCCCACAAACTTCTTAGTAAGTACATTGTAAACAATTCTAACTAGGACTCTAGTTTTGTTTTCAGTGATGGAAGTAGTACTGCTTCTTGCTTACTTTATGGTGGTTTTATTTGCTTTTTAAGACAGACAGACCTACTGTTATTGAGTATGATGACCATGAATATATCTTTGAAGGGTTCTCAATGTTTGCACATGCCCCACTGACAAACGTAAGTACCTTCATTACTACACACATGGGATTTGTTTGGAAGGTAAGCTGTTTTTTCCCTGAAGGAGAACTTGTGTAAACCAACAACATGTATATACGTTGCAGGCATCTTGCTAGCATTAGCATCAGGAGAAGGACATTTGTGCTAATGAGTCTTGGGCTTTGTCTTGACTAATTGTGGCAAGCATTGTCTTCAAACTGTGACTGAGACTGTGATGAGCATCTAATGTTTTCACGTTTCACAGTTTTGAAGTGAAGTAAGCCATGGAATAACTTGTTAAAACTGTTAGTTGAATTTAAATTGGATGAAGAGGTTTGTAAAATTGGAAAAGCTTAAAAAGCCAACAACAACGACAAAAAGGTTTTCCCTGTAAGTGACTAACAGACTTTCTCAGAGGATTTTGCAAAGATTTCTCTCTTCTAAAAACTGCCTAGATATCTCCTCTACTTTCTAACATCTGTTCAGCTTCTTTGGGAAGTTAACGATTTTTGTTAAAAGTTGTAGATATTTAAAGGCAATTAATTCTGTGCTTTGAAAGCAAATATAACGAGAAAAGGACATGATTGGTACCTGGCTGCCCTGCTTTTCCAATATAATGAGTTAGCCATATTTGAATGAAAAATACGCAAATAATTTCTATACACTTGACAAATATTTAGTTTGTGGATATTTCAAGAACTGTTTTTCAAATGCCTGTAGTTTTTTAATGTTTGTTTTCTTGGTTTTATACCTACTACTAGCTACACCACCAATGCCAAAACCCAGCATAAGAATGGTTGTCAGTACGGGACTGGGATGTAAGAATACTTGAACTGAAAGGCACAGAGAAAAAAGTGGGGTTTTCCTGACAGTTTTCTTACATAATGTATAAGACAACACTTCCAGTGAGCAGAGGAAGCAACTCTTGTTGACAAGAAGTCAGTGAGAGCAGAGTTCAGCATGTGGTGTAGATAATGTGAAGCACTCCTGCCCGGTGGCATTAACTCGGCCTTGGGGTTCAAGGCAGGTTTGTCCCAAGGCTCAACATTTTCACTTTGCAAATAAGTGAAAAGGAACAGTTTTCTTTTAATCCCATTAAAAAGTAGAAATATGCAATTTTTTTGTTTGGTTGTTTGGTGTAGCTCCTTAGTTTATCATGTAGGTATCAACAGGTTTTTGTAGCCAAATAGTCAAATATTTGACAGTGGACTGCAAGAAAATGCAAGCAGAATATTTCATATGTGCTCAAGTCAATGGATTTCAGTGCAACCCCAGCACCATTCAGGTATTTGTGTGCTTATCGATGCAAAATAACCTGGGGTTGCCTCACTTTCACAGACTATTGAATTGTTCTAGGAGTCTTTCATTCTTGCAAGGCCAGTGAATAGTAAAACTTGCTAAGAGCTGCAGATATGTAGGGTAGGATTGGCATTTCTGTAGTCATTTAGAAGTTTAGCTTTTTTTTTTCTTTAAAAAGCCTATTTTAAAAACACCTTCATCAGATGATGAGCTTTGCAAGTGAACCTTTATTTGAAGGTGAAAAAAAATGAATTTAGATGTTTGTCTTACTAGTTACTTGAGTAAACTATGCATATTTATTGTCTGAAATTAGTATAAACCTATATATTTATTTTGAAGTTCCTATATTGTGTTGTTATGACTTAAAGCCATATTTTAAGACAGTATAGCTAATGTATTTGGCAGCATGCTAAAAACATTGTTATCAGTCTGACAAGTTTTGTCACAAACAATGAAATATATAAAAGTGAGAGAAGATACAGGTTTGCTGAGCTTTGCTTTTTCTTTTAAACAAAATTTCATCTCCAGTAGATGGCATTATTTAATCTTCCTTTACCATTTCTCCTGTCCTGTATTAGTACAGAGGTGGAGGTTACAACTGTTACTTCTCTTGCACATGCTTGTGTTCCTGTCTTTTCATGATCCCCCAGAACAGCCTTTGCATACAAAATTATATTAAGTATACATTTGATGCTGTATCATTTTCAAAACTGAATTTCTATTTTCCTTCCAGATTCCTCTATGTAAAGTAATCAGGTTTAACATTGACTATACAATTCATTTCATTGA
Source organism: Chloroceryle amazona (assembly GCA_027560015.1). NCBI lineage: Eukaryota > Metazoa > Chordata > Aves > Coraciiformes > Cerylidae > Chloroceryle > Chloroceryle amazona. Next base: position 15,578 of record JANHFX010014554.1, read on the forward strand.
GGAGATGATGCCTGAGGTAAGAAGGATAATTAGTCAAAATGTCAGAGTGGGTAATGAGTTGTTGATGTGCTTAATGGATTAAACTCTTCAGAATCCCATTTCCTGAAGTCTCTTAAGACACAGGCTCTGTTCTGAACAAGTGGCTGAAAAGGAATTTGCACTCACAGGTACTAGCATAAATCCATCTACCTAGACTATCATACATTAAAATCAAATAGTAAGAAGTGCTTATATCCATAGCTTCTTTTCATTTTAAGTTATATACAATATATGTCAGTTACTTCTATTTATAAGCTGTCAGACATTATCCTTCTTTTATGGTTGACAAAAAGAAGGCATATGGAGGTGCTAGTTTGCCAGGACCAAATAAGGCAATGTTAGAGTTGAAACTCAGACATGAGTTTGAAGCTCTCGGGATTGCTAATCAGTACTTAATATAACCTGTTGCCAAAACAAATTTCCAGTGGATACAAAAAAATCACATTCAGTTACTAGTATTTTTAATTTTTTTTTTTACAAATTAATCCCTGGTGAAGCCAGTTTGTGAAGTAAATTGATGCAGTGGAACAACATGTAGGTACAGAAACACCCTTGCATATTAACTACAAAGAGAGGATCAGTGTTTAATTTAGTCACATATATTGACGTTATTCTTCCTAGTTATCTCTTTATTGCTCAACAGCACCTAAGTATGTGCAAGAACCCTGAAATTCCTCAGCAAGACTAATATGATCAAAACAATTAATTTATTGTTACTGAATCTGCTGTGTTGTCTCCAAATCTTGTTCTAAAACAACAAGTGGCCAACAAGCAAAATAGGGAATTTGACATTTTCTTGGACTCCTGGTCAACTGGCAGACCATTTTTATTAATGCATTCTTGCAAAAGAGATTGTACAGATGGTGATTTATAACCTTTCAATATGAATATGTGGGAAAAAGTGAAGTACTAGAAAAATCCTTCTCAGAAATATGTCATCTGTTTAGCTTACTCTGGTGAAAGGGTTTTAGTGCATGATGAATTATTGCAGATTTATCATTTCTGCCTATAGTTGTGATTTAGACATTGATTAAAGAGTCTTCATTACAGTGCTTTCTTGACAATACTTTCCGAAGAGATCACTGTGTTATGTTACAGCAGCTGATTACAGATATATCAATACTGTTTCCAAAGCCCAGTGTCTAGCACATATGGATATGAAGGCACTGTTTTTAAATTGTTCTATTTAAACATATGCAAGAGGCATTATTTGTATTACAGTATTATATAATTATAATTCTGGTTCACTTTTTTCTTTCCCCAGAATTTCTGTGTGAGAGGTCTTGAGCTGTTCTCTTCATATCTATTCAAAGATATTTTGGAGCTCTATGACTGGAATCTTAAAGGTAACTTCTATTTAGAGGAAAAAAAACCCAACATACAAAACCCCAGTTAATTTGCAACTTTCATAAATAGAACTCTATTTTGTTGTGTTCTTTGGTTTAAAAAGAAAAAAGTGGGGAGGGACCTCAAGAGAGCCAAGTCAAATACTGGTTTATGTGAGAGAGACAAACTTCCACCTTTTTTTTCAAGAAGTTGAAAAATATTCGAGTTCATTAGTATGGGCTTTAGCAGTTAAAACACACAAACTTGACACTGTGTTCTTCCAGATGAACTAAATTTCTGTCTTAATCAAAAACCATTGTGTTTTTTTTAAAAAATCAAACAGTAAATATTATAGTCTGTTTAATAGTACACAGTATTGTGTGCATGATATTTTGAAAGCCAAGGTGTCAGGTAAACTATTCTCTCTGCTTTAGAAGTGAACAAACAAGTTATTCAGGCAGTATTTCTCTACGGTCAACTTTCAAAACAGTGTCATACAGCCAGCCATAGAGGGATAGCATATCATTAAAGCTGAATGCTTTTGACTTGACAAGATGAAAATACATGTTTCTGTGCAGACTGCGACAAAGGAGAATTTCAGGGTTGATCCTAAAGGAAAACCAAGAATATCAAAGGCATTTCATTTCAGAATCTGTAGGTGTGTTTGGGTACCTTGACTTTGGTATCTATGAACATGCTTTCTGCAGTTAAGCAAAGGAGCATACAAGTTTCATACATATTGTGTAGCCTTTGGTTTGATACTACATATATGCTAATATCAGTGTTGGGGATTTTTTTGTATTAGTGGTTCTGATTGCATCTTTTTTAACACTGAGTACTTACTGGTTTTTGGTTTTATTTTCATAGAAAATTTGGATGATGACATATGGAACAGAAAAAAAAAATAACCAAAAAAATAGTATCATGGAAATGTCCTTCTTATCTTTCCTGTTGTAAAAAAAAAAACCCAAAACAACCAAACACTAATTGTTAACTAATGCTTGTGTCTCTAAGGCTTAAGTGAATTACTGATATAAAATATTTTTTCTGTATCACTGTTTTAGATAAAACTACTGTGATTTTGTTAGATTCTTTTTATTTTTAAGTTATTGTAGCTTTCTTCTAGATTGTCCATGTGAAACTTCCACTCCAAGTCGTTACTCCGTTCCTCTCTGCTGTGCATTTTGTTACTTTTTGGATTGAAACTTAGGCCCTGTCAAATGTAATCAACATTAATTGATTTTATCTGTGTCAGGTTGCCTTCTTTTATTCTTGTTTTGCAAATACATTGCTGTTCATAATTTTTCCTTTTTTTTTTTTTTTTCATACTTAAGGTCCTTCACTTGAAAATGATTCTGTTTGCTGTCCCAGGTTTCACTTCATGCCACGATTTGTGAGATTTCTTCCAGGTAATATTTGTATTGTGTAGCTTTATGAAAGTTAGATCTAAAAAGCCCCCAAAATGAACATCCCTGCCCCAAAACACATTCAAAAAACAAAACAACCACAAAAATACTTATTACCAGTCAGTGTAGAGATCTGGTGCTTCCATCTGAAGTCTTGAGTGCTTGCTGGCAGTGTGAGTGGTTTATTCAGAAATGGGATTCAGATGGACAGGCCATGTCTCGCTTCCAGCTTTTGTCTCTGTCATGGTGATTTTAGGCAGTTTTGGGTCATCCTTGTCCTGCCTTGTGATGGAGCTATGGCTTTTGAGGAGTGCTATTATCTAATGTAAAACTGAATTTTATGTCCCTTCTGCTCTTCAGGATACCATGTGATTGCATTAAAATTCTTGATGTGATGTGCAGTTTTGAGGGTCAGCATGATTGGCAGCCTCAAAATACACATTGTTCTGACTGTTGTTTTGTTGGGTTTTTTTTTTTTTGGCTTAATGCAAGTATAGACCTTGCAGCAAACTACAAAAGACAGAAAAACACCATTCTAGTGCAATTCAACCTTAGCCTGCGAGCCAAGGACAAGCTTCAGCATGTAGTGTTATGCTCATTTAGCTTAGGCAGGCATTTAACACATCCTAAGATAGTAGGAGAGACTTTCAGTTGATATAAATGTCATGGTTCCATTGAAAATGTGTCCTGCTGAGATCCTGCCAGTGATTGCTCCAGAAGGATTGTGTGGACAGGAGGATGCTTTTCAGCTTCTGGACTGAGGGTACAGATGAAACATGGACCAATCTTCAGCAAGAGGTCTGTGGCCTGGAGGTCCTCTCTGCTCTGGGCTTTGAAACTTGGTTGGGATATTAATTATAGCTGTAGCTAAATGAGGTTTGGCTCATTATTGCAGAGTGTACTGATGGCTAGATGACTCTATTTCTAATTGTTCCTTCCTGGATACACAGCATTGTTCAATCAGAAGCAGAGCTCTGAGGCTTGCTAACAAACATTGAATTGGTTCTGCTGAAGCAATTTGCAAAATAAGCCATCAAGCCACATGTGGCTGATTAACTTGACCTCATCACAAATGGAGAACAAGTTTGACCTGCCTGGTTTGTGTAGCTTGAGGGTATTTTCCTGTTAGTTTAGGGTTTTATATTCTGATCTGGTTTATTTTAGTTTAGAAGTCAGATCTTTCTGCACTGTTGGATTGTTTACTGATAGGAAGAGATGAGTCTCTATCACATGTATTCTTGCGTGCTTCCTCTTTAAGGTTCTCAGCCTTCTAACTGTTTAAAAAAAATATTTTTTCCTCATATTTCTGCATTTATAGTTGTCTTTTGGCATCTTTGACAGATATTTCTTTAATCAAGTTTGTATTTTGTATTGATTATTTTCTGAGATGTCCCTGGAGATTTTTAACATCTAGAGTATGTATACAGAACATTGTATGTGTTTATTCAAAGAAGATATATTGGTGTAACAGATCTCCACACGTCCATCAACTGTCTCTGAAATTAATTGCTGGTTTCTCGTCACCTTTACTTCTCTTTCTTTCTTATTTTGCTAACACAATCTGAAAATACAAGGTTTGGGATGTCAAATTTTCTGTGTGGATTACTTAGAGACAGGCTTTGGGTAGCTCTGACCTTTGAGCTAATCATACCAGCTTGTGCCAGAGATGCGTAGCATGTGAAATGGTTGCTGCATTGTATTCACTGTGATAAATTTTTATGATAATTAATACATGAAGAGAGTAGAAGATTAGAAAAAAACATGAGGTCCCAAGTACTGTATGTTCTGATATGGGAACAGTCAGGTCTCATAACTACTGTTAAGAACATCTATCTATAGCAGCCTATACCCTTCCTGTACATAGTCTTCAGCAAGTAAGGATATACTTTTTTAAAATAATGATTTTGGACATGGGCTGCTTCTTGTGTGACAGGATAATCTAGTTCTTGATAAAGAAAGTCTGGTAAACTGAGTCTCTCTTTTAATTTGAAGGAAAACTGCACATTTAAAAATCTGCCCCTGAGGCTGTTTAGAAGTATTTCTGTTTCCAGTGAGGTTTGGGGTGTATTTTCCCTATTTGAGATTTCCTCTTGGAGTTTGAATGAGGTTAATTGTTCTAAGAGGCCAAGTTACTCCCTTTCATCTTTTCTGTACCATAGTGCTGTAATTCCAGCTGAAGTAAGAGAAGTGCTTGTTCCCTTGTGCATCTTGTAGAGGACATCATCTTATGCAGCACTGCTGTTATGTAGCAGTTCTGTGAGACTTTTCCTGTGTGCCTGGGATCATGTTCCTTTGTGCTGTGGCATCATTCCCCATGTTGCTCTGAGGCTTTACTAATGAGTTTTCTCTGTTCCTTTTTTAATCTGTATGTAGTGATAGAGAGAATGTGCTCGGTGGCAGGACCAGATTGCTCCTGGTCCTGTACCTTGGGGAAGGGAAATCAGTGTTTGTGCTCTGTGGGGATGAATCTTGAAGATGCCTTCATACCTACAGATTAACACCTGTTGTTTGAAGGAGGGGGTTGGAGAGATGTCAAAACTAAAGCACTGTGGTAGCATGTCTGTCTGTTTACTCATGTGAGCAGACATAATGAATTTGAAAAGTGAGTGTCTCCTGCGTGCTGGTCTGTGAGTAGCATCACTTGTCTTTCCTGTTTGTATCTTCACATCTGTAACTGGCTACTTGGAGCCAGTCAAATGGTTATTATACCATCTTCCTTTGTTATGTGCAGACTTTGTTCTGCATGTTTCCTGGGGTCTCTGTTTCAAGGGATCTGGACAGGCTGGATCAGTGGGCCAAGGCTACTGGTATGAGGTTCAACAAGGCCAAGTGCCAGGTCCTGCGCTTAGATCACAACAACCCCAGGCAATGCTACAGGCTTGGGGAAGAGTGGCTGGAAAGCTGCTTGGCAGAAAAGGACTTGGAGGTGCTGGTTGACAGCCATGTAGATAGCAGCCAGAAATGTATCCAAGTTGCCAAGAAGGCCAACATCACCCTGGATTGTATCAGAAGCAGTGTGGACAGCAGGTCTAGAGAAGTGATCATGCTCCTGTACTCGGCACTGGTGGGGCCACACTTTGAATGCTGTGTTCAGTTTTGGGCCTGTCACCGCAAGAAGGACATTGCCATACTGCAGCATGTCCACGGGAGAACAATGAGGCTGGTGAGGAGCGGCTGAGGGATCTGGGATTGTTTAGTCTGGAGTAAAGGAGACTCCGGGAAGACCTTACGGCTCTGTACCACTACCTGAAAGGAGGTTGTAGAGTGGTGGGTGTTATCTTCTCCCAAAGGGCAAGAGCAAACGGCCTCAACTTACACCAGAGGAGGTTTAGGTTAAGTTTTAGGAAAAATTTCTTTACAGAAAGGGTTGTAAAGCACCAGAACAGGCTGCCCAGGGAAGTGGAGGGGTCACCATCACTGGAGTTACTTAAAAAATGCATAATGTGGCACTTAGGGACAGTTTAGCAGTAGACCTGGCAGTGCTGGGTTAATGGTTGGAATTGATGATTTAAGTATTCAGCAGTGTTCACATGCCTTGATTGATTTAGTGACAGGAGACAGCATGAGGCTCTTTAGTCTTTATTACTGCAGGTAGAGCATGTAAGCACTACATAGGACTTTAAAATGCAAGGATAACTTGCTACATTCATCTAGAAGTATCTCATAAAATTTTCAGTATTCTTTAAAAAAGCTGCATAAATGCCTAAAGGCTTTTCATCTACCATTGTAAAAATAATGATAAAAGTGTGAAAAAGAAGATGTAGCTGGACAATGTAACTGATTGTTCTGCCTACTCATTTGAAAGGTTTTTCAGGAAATTAGAAGCTTCAGCTTTGCAGTGCGATGAAACTCTTTCTCTTGCTACCATTACTGTTAGTGCTTCCAGTTTTGCAAAGCATTTATGCATCTGCAGTATTCATCAATAAAATATTTGCCTTCTTATTTGGCAAGTAGCTTAAGGAGTTTGCATTTTACTTAGCTCATCCAAGTATTTTGTGTTCTGCATGTTTTCTCTTTTACTCATGCTTTAGGAGTGGCTATATGAAATGTTTTATTTATTTATTTATTTATGTTTTTAAGATGGAGGAAAGGAAGTACTCTCAATGCATCAGATTCTTCTCTACTTGTTACGATGCAATAAAGCTCTGGTGCCTGAAGAGGAGATTGCGAATATGCTCCAGTGGGAAGAACTGGAATGGCAGAAATACGCAGAAGAATGCAAAGGGATGATCGTTACCAGCCCTGGCATGGTAGAGCAAATAATTCTGATTTATGAGCAACCCAATGACACATACGTGGCTTGTTTCAGGGCATTTGCTACAGGCTGAATTGGAACGGTGAAAATGACCGGTGAGAGCTGCAGATTGGTAAAGGAACCATTTGTTCACTTGTTTCATCCCTTGGAACAGTTGCACTCACTGCTGTTCCACTGAAGGGCAGATTTCCAGATGAGCACTATTTCAATGTGCACATTAAAAGGAACAGCTGTATTTTATGTATGTGAAACTGTAGTTTGCTCCTCTGTTTTCTTATTTTCATGGACAATCTTTATGTTTGTAATCTCATTCTCTTTTCCCTGACCCACAACTAGAGAATTAGTTACTATTTGCTGTTTTCTTTCATCTTCCTCTTTTGACAGCCTAGCTCCATTTAAAGTGCTCTATCCAGAATCTGCTCTGAATATGGAAAAGGTGGTTTTTTTGCCCACTTGGGGTTTTTTTACATTGTTTCTATGTTGCTCTCACTCAGACTAAAGAATTTTGTGTGCGTTAATGAATGCATCCATTAATTTTCAGTGCCGAACTTGAAAGCCCTATGGCCTTATTATTTTTGCAACAATTCGTATTTTAAAGCATATGTTCTCCGAACACAGCTCTTTTCAACTCCAGTGTTTATGTGAATTTAGCCCATGTTTCTAACTTTCACATTTTAGAAATGTGAGTTGCAAGAATAGATGATGTCCACTATAAGCTGCTGGGTTCTGTTTACGTGGCTTGGTCAGGGTTACAAACCAGTATCTCAGAAGCAGAGGTGTGTTTGGATGTGGTATTTCAGACTGCCATGCAGCTTTCTTGGTTGTAACACTTCTTCTCTGACTTCATTTTTCTTCTTTGCTTATAGCTCAACTTCTTGGAAAACCTGTCCCCAGACTGCAGCCAGGGTGACATCCTAATTATATTTTTCAAGTGCATATTTTCAAATATGTCAGAATTACATTTAGTAAACTGCTTTATAAGTTGATCATAACTTGGGCAGGATCATTTATTTTTCCCTTGATTTCATTCTGAGTGTTCTTGTTCTGTCTAAACCTTTCTAAACCAAAAGGAAAATAAGATGATTTGTAGGAACATGGAATACAGAATACAGGTGAACTCTCACTATGCTGTTTAAGCTCTACCTGAGCTGTTTAAGACTGATTGCTAAACCAGGATCTCATGGTAGAAACTATTAGACAGACTTAACTGTTTGACTTAACATTGCCTGTGATGTCTGTGATATGGGGTACATGCTGACAATCAGCACCTGAATGGGGTAGGCTGACATAACTTCAGTGGTTTTGCTGAATATGCACTGATTTAAACTTGCGAAAACTTCCTTTTTTTTTTTGTTTATCATGAAGGAATGTGGGTATTCTTCCTTGTGATGCTGAACTGTAAATGTATGCACAAGACAATGCAGTTTGTCAGTCGTAGTGTTTTTTTGAGGTTTTGTGTGTTTTTTTACTGACAAACTTTTCATTCTACAAGACAGTGTTTTTAGAGATGTGTGTGGACATCAAAATATGTAAGCGTAAAAGAAACTTGCAGTGAATTGAAACATTGAATGTTGTCGTGTTCTAATGCCATTATTAGAACATGTTTTTTCTCTCAAGAAGATTGCAATGACTTTCTCTGTAGTTTTGGATTTTTTCTGTTCATTACAGAATATTCTATTGAGTATGAAAGTAAGTGGAAAAACAGAGTATAAAAGCATTTTCTATGCGTTTTCCAACATTAGAACACTTCTGTTACAGAGACAATGTGAAAACGTTTTACAGAATGACAGTTCTTCAATTTTATCCACTTGACACAATAAAGGAAAAACACTACAGTTTATGTTTCTGCTTTTCTCTGAAACATCATTTCAGAAATAATAATTCCTCTTGTGTCTATATCTCTACTTATGTATTTTATTTTATTCAAAGAGGGAGGAGGTGGAGAAGATGGAGATGAGAAAAAAAATTGTATGCATATAAATTGTATGCATATAAATCCCATGTACTTAATCATTCAGCATTATTTAAAACCATATAATTTATTATTGGTGTTTCATTAGTTCATTAAAACTTTATTTTGGAATAGATTTAAAGGTTCACAAAATTTAATCCTCTAATACTTCACTCTTTCTTTCTAAGATGTTGCTGCTTTTGCCATGAGTACAAATGTACATGTATTTTAACATACTACATCTGTATACAATCTCACAATGTCTTCTGATATCAGCAAAGTCTTGATTGGTTAGGAGTAGGAAACAAAGATAATGGGCCTCTGTTCTGTTAGAATTTCTTTTTTTTTAAATGAGATTTTAAAAGTAAGGTTGTCATTATTAGATGGTCTCTCACGATACTTTTAAGAGAACACAACGATAAAAGTCTGGTAGAATAATATCTAATTTGCTTATACTCTGTCTACTGGTGCCCAATTTATGCCGTATGTTACTGTCTGGTGCTTATTCGTGTAACCCTCAGAAACCACACCAGAGAGGAAGGAGGTGTTGACTGTGCAAAAGGAAAAAGCATACCCTAGCTACGCCCATCTCGTAACAATTGTGATCCAGTTTTAAACAAGGAGTTCTTGTGTCCTGGTTGCTATGAGGCATCTGCAAACAGCTGTGTAACAAAACTCAGAGCCAGTGGCATATGGATAGAGAGTCTGATTTTGAGTGATCCAAAGGCCACAGGTTTCTCACAGACCCAGCTATAGGCCTATTTTAAACTCTTAGGCCTTTCCTACCTCTTGAGGATTAGATTACTGTTATTTAAGTGTCTAAAATGTGAAATGTTTGAATAGGAAACCATTATCTGTAATTTTTAAAAATATATGGATTATAATGGGTGGATCGAGTATAAATATTTTTTTCATATTCTGTTAATCATATTTTGCTGCCTTTGTTCTCAGAGGAGTTCTGTAGCAAAGCTGCTTTCTTAAGGGGGGGTGGGTATGAGAGAGGATCCTAACTTTTTAATGAGAGGGGAGAACCAATGAAAAAGTTTCGTGAAAAATAAAAATTTTCAAATTGCCTTTTTACAAACTCCACAAAACCAAATAAATTTCAGGACTTGAAGCTCTGGTTTAGAGAACCTCTGCCTGCTACAAATCCTCTCCATGTTTTTCATTAGATTTTCTTGTCCTAATCCCTTTTTATTGGAAGTGCTGTGGGGAAAAAAATTGATCTTTTTTTTTTTTTAAACTGGTATCATGATCTAACAACTATTTTTTTTTTTTTTTCACTGAGGAAATGTAACTTTTGTGTTCAGTCATCATGTCCAAAGAAAAGCTGATAAGCATTTTTGCCCTTGGAAAATGTTTCTCTATCTGAATGTCAGTGCTGTACATAAGTTTTTGTAGAATAGACTGGAAATGTGGCCACCTGATGAGGCTTTATTTATAGAACTAGCTTTGCTTATCCATGCAGAAAATGAGTCATGTGAACAGTTCTACCAAGGTGGTTTGAAGGGTGAAAGCTTTGTTCTTGATACAGTTTTTATTGTTTTGGAAAGAGAATGGCTGGATCTGTTTCTGTGACTCTGAAACTTATCTTTGAGAAATTCACAATCCTAAATTAGAAGTGTTGAGATGCAGGTAACTAGAAGTAATTCCCGTTTTCTAAAACCTTAAACAAGCAGAAAATTTTGGGCTCATCCAGCTGATTGCAAAGTGGGGAGTAGGCAGGCGCATAACAAAGCAGCTTGCCAAGTAATGGAGACAAACTGTGCATCTTCAGCTGAGTTTTTAAATATGCAAAATAAGTGATGGAGATCTCTGTAAGCAGCATGTCTTCGGCAGTGCTCTGCAATTACTCATTTTCTGCGTTTCTGGAGATGAAGGGAAAGTTGCTTCCTTCTACCCTATCCTTTTGAACTATAAAAAGGACTTGAGGACTTGTTTTGAAGTGTAAAAAGCACAGAAGTCTCCTCGTTATACAAGTCTTTATTCCTCATTGTATACATCAGAGTAGGAGCCTTTTCTAAGAGTAGTGTGACAGATTTTATTTTATTTTTTTAAATTTTTTTTCAATTCTGCTTAGCCGGTGTGATTGAATGGCTTCACTTGTTTTGGGAAATCAGGAACAGAACTAAAATTAGAGAGGTAACCTGATCTTAGCAAACTGCTCGGGCACATGGGAGTTTGGAGGCCAGAATGCCAATCTGGATTTTATTTCCAGTGTGATGTTCAACCGAGGAAAGTTGCTTTAAGTTCTTGGAAATAATCAAACTATAAATTTTCTGACTTGTAAAATGAAAAGAAGAAGACTTCTTTTATTTTGCTGAGAGTGCTAAGTCAATTAACATTTCAGTTGTGGTCATTGCCAAATATTTATGATAATACTAATGATTACAGTTATGTCTATTTTAATAAGCTTGGAATATTGCCGCTTCATGGTTCCTGGATAGTGTGAACTAGAGGCAATAAATCTTCCATGGAGCCATTGTCAATAAGGTATATTTTGTTTTTTTCTCCTAGAAACCCAGTTCAGTTCGTATTGATCAACTGGACCGCGAACAGTTCAATCCTGATGTAATAACTTTCCCCATTATTGTCCATTTTGGGATACGGCCTGCTCAACTCAGTTATGCTGGAGATCCTCAGTAAGATGCTTTTCCTTCCATCGTTTGTTCAGAGATGCATTACTGTTTCCATTTGTGGCTTAACTAGAGCTTGTTTCTGTACTTGATTGAGTCCGGTATAAAGCTTAGTGCTTATGAGATTGGATACAAGCTCTTTTATGCTAGAGAATATAAGGTATAAATTCTTTTTTCTTTTTTTTTTTTTTTTTTTGGCATAAGTCATGACCTGCTGAAATAAATATGCATGCAGTATGAAATTTCTCAACCTGAGAATAGATCATCTAGGTCAGACCAAAGGTTCCTCAAGCTTCACATTATTTCTCTGAGGCCAATTGTGAGTTTTTAGAGGCAAAGGGGTAGAAATACTTACCCAGGCTTCCAAAGGTCCATAGCATATGGATGTCTGAGCTACAGGATATATTTAGATTGCTTTGTTTAACAGCCTTGAATGGACCTGCCTTCTCTAAATTGCTCAAATCACTGTTAAATATTTTTGTGCTGCTGACAGGGAGAAGATTTCAGGTAATTGCTTACCCAGTAGTATTGTGCATCGCATGAAAGAAGACTGACTTTTGTTTCAGAGCTGCTACTTGATCATTCTATTAGATGTGCTTCAGATCTCAGATCTAATAAGAAAGAATACAGCCAAATCTGTTTGCTTTCTTCATGACAGTTCTGTTCCTTTCACTCTGCTGTATCCTACTTAGTTGTCTCTATGCCTTGAAGGATCAAGTCTACATACTGTTTCTGAGCTTGGAAGCTGTTAGATCCATGCTGCTTTTCTCTGTACCTTTTATATCCTTATAGAGATTGGGAGGAATGTAGAGAAGGAATGGAGAGGGAATCAGAACTTGGGTCAGAGCGAGAAATACTGTTTCACTATGGATTCATGTAGTGGCATAGAATTGATTGTGGATTTTGTTCACAATACTTTTCTTAATTTCTGACAGTTTCTGGGAACTATTCCAACAATCTGGAGATCTGTTTTCTGAATGATGACAAGACAGTATAAAGCCCAACTCTTGTATGTGTAACACAGTTAAGGTTGTCTTTTTCCTCATGCATTTTCCTCTGGTGTTTTTAAGGACACTGAATTTCACCTTCAGTTTTGAGGGGCAACCACACATACATGCATGTATGTCAGACATATTCTTCTACAACTGCTTGCTGAGAACATTAAATTCAGTACGGTGGGAAGTGGAAAGAATGAGTTCTTATCAAGATAGTAACATATTTTCTTTTGGTTTTGACCATGACTTCTAATCCTTCTCATCCTTTAGTTTTCTTATCCATAAAAAGAAAATAAGCAGACCAAAGAATATCAGAGCTACCTCTGTTTTGATGCTGAATTTCTTGTTATTTCTGAAGTCCTAGTACCTTGCCTTGAAAACAGTGTAAGTGTGCAAAAATTATTTCTTCCATTTTTTTTACTGTAACTCTGAAGTTCTCATGGCTTTTTTTCTTTTTTTCCCCGAAACTGCTTGCAGAATTTAGCTGTGCTTTTTATCAAAGTAATAAAACCAGTTTTCGTGAAAGACTTCATGAATCTCAGGCTTAACTCTGGTGTATGTTCGAAATAGATAATGCCCAGAAAAGATTTTCCCCTAGTGTGTCATTTCTTTATGAGGTTCTAATATGGAATTTTTGTTACTGTAATCTCTTCATTAATTCTCAAACTGAACTGCAATAACAGAGCTTGTCCCACCCATAATAATACTAGTAGTAAAATGTATATTGTAGATCGTAGTTTAATGTCCTTGGTTTGGGGTTGTTTGTTTTCTGGTTGGTTGATTTGTTAACTCATTCTTTGGATGGGGATTTGTCAGAAATAGATGTGCTATTCTGCCGCTTGCAGAAACGCGGAGAACAGAGCATAAGAAACATGTATGGATTGGCAATTTCAGACGTGTTTATAGACTCAAAAAATATCAATATCTCTAGAGACAGAGAGCAAATGTTCAAGAATGCTGCAGAGAAATAGCCATGGAAAAAATGCTAATAAGAAAAGATCCACGTGTCTGTGAATGTGGGATGCTGGAAAGATTATGAAATAGTAAAAGAGCTGCCACTTCATTTGCTGCTTTGCCACTAATCTGGTAACTTCCTGCTAAAGCCACTACTCTGAGCTGGTGTTAACAAGGATCTTCTTTCATTTTGCAAACATAAAGGAGAAATTCTAATCTATTTCTATTTATTCTAATTTATTTCTGTTCTAATAACTAATTCTCTTTGTCCTCTAATTGCTGGCCTATTAAAAGTCTGGGTTTATGTGTTTTCTTGAAAAAACTTTACAGAGGTGATAGTATTTTGAAGATAGCATTTTCTAAGGACACAAGATCCATGTCATGACTCTTGGTTGCTTGTCCCATAGTTACTTTTGAACCTGTTGGTCAACTGCAGTTGAATGGTTTTGATGTTTTCTACAAATGGAGTGAATTCTTACTGGTTTTGTAAAATCTGTGCTAGATCACAGAGGGACTTCCATCAAGGAAAAAGTTACTGAAGTTCATGACACCCCCAAAATAAGAAGAGGATAAATGGTTGGAGAAGACCAGAAACCTTAACTATATGCTAACCACAGAGAAAACTGGACTTGCTGTTTTCATTCAGCTCAAACCCATAGGGACCAAAACTTTTATTTCAGTGTTCACAGAGTGACTTTGTGTTGCACATGACTTGTAGAGCTCTTCCTCACATGCTCACTGAAATGTTTCATCCAGTGTAAGGACAGACACTTGGGAAAGGTTACTACTGTTTTTCAGTGGAACAACTTACAGAGACACTGTCACCTCTCTCGGAAAATGCTTTGTATTTTTTTCTGGAGCAAGAAGATGCTTGTAGACAATCTGTGTGTATATGATTGCATTATTAGCAGCTGGTGTGTTCATAAGGAGAAACAGTGGGAGATTTTTGTTGTATTGACCAAAATATTTGTTTTCTGGTTTTGTCCTTCAGATACCAAAAGCTGTGGAAGAGTTATGTGAAGCTGCGTCACCTGCTGGCTAACAGTCCCAAAGTCAAACAGGCTGATAAACAGAAATTATCACAAAGAGAGGTATGCTGGGCCTTCCGATAGCTGATAATTGAGTACGGTAATTCAGGACGGAATAAAGCCATACGACTGCCCTCTGCATGGAAACAATAGCAATCCTTAACAGAAGACTTTCCTATCAGGCTGTTAGCACTGGTTTTATTTCTATCTTTGCTTGTTAGTGAATGCATTTTTTTCTTTTGTCCTTTTTTTTTCAGCTGTCAAACTACTGTAAGTTTTTTACCTAATCACAGAAACAATCGTTACAGAACCGTAACTTCTTTATAGCCATTGTCATTATTGGTTGCAAGAATTAGCATAGAAACGACTTTGTATTTCGGAGTACACTTTTTAACTGGCTCATAATTTTAAACATTTCTCTTCTGAGATAAAAGCTGCCACACTTGTGCATATTTTTAAACCATAATTTATTAGGCATCAAAGTGACATTTCTTAAGGACTTTGGTTGATCATCTGGTTGCTTTTATTGTCAGTTATCTTTAATGACAAATGAGGTATTTGTTAAATTTTTGTGTTTTCTCTCTTTTTTTTTTTTTTTTTTTCCTTGAAGTGATAAGCAATGAGCATTTCCTAAATGCAGATGCTGAACCAATTGGGAATTAAAATTAGAAAAGTAAAGTCACCTAAATATAGACTAAAGCAGTCTTCTCTGAAGTATCTATTTTTTTTAAGATCTTGGACTGAAGCTTTGAATTTGTCTGGTGAATGTCTACCAGGCACTCTTAATTGGACAAGGGACATAAAGAATATATAGAGGAGAAATTAACTTCTTTGGTACCAGCTGGAATTTAATTAAGTAGTGTTGCATTTTTATTTATTGATCAGCAACTGATGATTCATAAAATCATAGAAAATCCAGAGTAGGAAAGGTCTTGAGGATCCTTGAATCTAGTTCCTGAGTCTTACCCGTTTTTTTAAATTGTGTAGCTTCGATTGCAGTAAATGGTTGATATATTTGACATTATACCTTATTTTCATTATTACTGTGAAGCATAGTATGCTGTTGCATGAGCAAGAATCTTAGTTAAAACTTTTTTTATGCTGTTATTAAATAAGTCCTTAGCTTTCTTACCTGTAAATGGGAAAAAAAACATAAAATTGTGGCTTAACTGTGCCACAGCTTAAGGAAAAAAAAAAAAGTCGTCGTCTCTGTAGGAGATGATTTTTTTTTTTGCTACAGCTTTCCACATTCAGAGCAAGTAGAAGGGAATGCCTTTGTTTTATGGGCATCTTTTAATTAATGGCTAATTGATTATTTATTTGTAATACTGTAGTGGATTGTGTGTAAGGGGGGTGATTATGCTTGGCTTCAAAAGATAAAATGCTCCTTTAGTATTTATCACTTACTGTGTGGTGTGCTGATTTTTGTTTCTAGACTGTATTATCTAGGATAATGAGTTTATTGGGTAGTTTGCCATCAGAGAGGCATAGGGGGGCTGAAGCAGCAGCTTTATGTGAGGATAACCTATGCATTTTGCCAGTGGAAGTGTCAGTAACTTAGAAGGAGCTGTAGGGCTGCACCTGACTGGTACATGGGCTTTTACAGATTCTGAATCAGATATTACGAGTAAACTGGAGTGCTCCGGAGCCAGTCAGCCTGAAAGTACAGTTAGGTTTAGCAAACCCTGTAGCATCTGTCTTAGAAAACGCCCAATGACACGGCCACAAAATGCAAACTTCAGACAATGTGCAAGTAGTGAAGTGCTGTAAGAATCTCTGCTCCCTCTCTCATCAGTCATTCACTAACTGCTGTGAGATTGTATGATATTATTTGTGACAAGGTCATGCCTGAGGGATTTATTCCTCAAACCTAACTTCAAGCGTTTCCAGCAGGTGCATAAATTAGGACCTGAAGGCTCACTTTGAAGTCAATGGAGAGAGAAATGCATTTTTTGAAGCCTTTTATCCTCCTTCATTGAATATAAAAGGAGCCAAGGCTAACTAGCCTCGTACCCTAGATACCTCAGTATTGAGGTGTCTGAGGTTTGATGAATATGTGTCTGTATAGATGCACCTCTTGAAACCACTCTGTGAGTCTCTGCAGAACAGAAGACAGAGCCCGTTCCTGTCTGGAGATGCTCACAGGCTTCAGTCTGGAAGCTGGGAAAAGACAGCTTTGAGAAATGGCCCTATAGTAAAAAGCAGAAGAGGAAGGAGGATGGGTTGCAGCTCTTTTGTACTCTGAAGAAGGAAGAGCCCTGAGAGTCTGCCGTGCTGTGGGGGGAGCTTGCATACTCCAGGGGCTTTGTAGTACTGGAAATTGGACAACCTGATCCAGGGATGATTTATTTTAGCTGGCTTTCTTTCATTCCATTTTTACAGAAAATATTTTAATGGTTCTGTCAGAGTTTTTCAATGATTCTGCCTCTTTCATTGTTTCTAGAGCCTAATAATCTGTTTACACAACACCAAACAGCCAGTGGTGAACACAAACCAGATTATTTTTTATTATTATTTTTAATTGAAATAATATTGGTAGATTTCATCATAACAGGCTCCAGGACTAGTGAATGCAGACCCCTTTCCCATACTGGGAGTACCGACAATGTTGAACAGAAATTATTTTGAAGTAGCTGAGATCACAGAACAGAGCTTTTCTTTCACTTAGTCTGTTTTACTCCTGAATGCTTCAAACCAGGAGTACTGATGTTAAGGGACTTGAATGAAGAGGTTGTTTTGCACACAGGAGCAGAGAAGGTGTTGTTCATTATAATGACCTTAACTTGCTTATGTATCATCTTGTATTTATGAGTTGGAGTGATTTGTTCTGTCATTTACAGTAAAAAAAATGTAGTCAACTCTGTTCTCTTATTGCCCTACCAAAATCCTCCGTCTGTGTTGTACTCCAGCAGATGTACCAGAATCTGTGGCTGGAAGTTATAAGATTTGGACTAGTCTTAAAAACTGCTCACCAAAAGTGAACCATAAATGAATATTGTGAAGGCACTCATGTGTGCATTGATTCTGCTTTGTTGTAGAAAGTTCTTCACAGAAGCTCTGTTCTCTCCCCGTCTAGGAAGCACTGCAGAAAATCCGTCAGAAGAACACAATGAGACGTGAAGTGACCGTCGAGTTGAGTAGCCAGGGATTCTGGAAAACAGGGATACGCTCTGATGTCTGCCAGGTGACTAAATTGAAGACATGTCT
The DNA here is from genome assembly GCA_027560015.1 of Chloroceryle amazona. NCBI lineage: Eukaryota > Metazoa > Chordata > Aves > Coraciiformes > Cerylidae > Chloroceryle > Chloroceryle amazona. Next base: position 33,375 of record JANHFX010014554.1, read on the forward strand.
AATGTATTTTCCTTCTTCATAGCTGCTGTTTACCTCTTGCAAGGATTTTCTGTGATTCTAGGCAGAAGAACCCAATGGAAATTAATACTTTTGCTCCAATATGATCTGTTGATTTAGGGAACCGTTCTTGTGTCTTGTCGACCCCCTCCACACACAAAAAGTATAGAGCTTTGAGGGGGGGTGAAATTTAGGCGCTGTGAAACAGTTCTGTCTTATTCATAGTACCTTCTGTGATTCATCTCTTACTGTCTTCTTGGATATTCCTGTTTTGTTTTGTTCTTGAAGGACAGCAAAACACCAAAGAACAATGAGAGTAAAGCTATTTCATGTTTTTTGTGCCCATCTGCAGCTATAACGTATAAATGAGTCATTTCTGGTATGAAGGTCCTTTGATTTGATTTCTTTGATAGGCCAGGAGTATGCAAACTTTATGTCTGTAAAATGAAAGATTGCTGCTGTTGCTACATGCTTTTTCCCAGATTAAAGAAGACTAAAACTAAATGCGCATAAATCAACTCTGTGGGCAGAGCTAAAGTGCAGTGATTTAAAATTAATGTTTTTAAAAGCATTGCATTTTAGAAAATTGAAACTCTTTTAAGTCATTCTGCTAGCTTTCTAGTTGCTTAGAGGTCCTGGTAATGATACTGGTGTTTGCAGTCTCAGAAATGAACCGGTTAGAGGGTGAAGAAAAAGGGTGAGTGGACTGTTCAAAAAATGTAAACTGGCTGTATTCTGCCAGGCTCATGTGGACTTGTCCAGTAGGTGAAGTGCACTACTTGCCCATTAAGCTTGGCGGCACTTACTGTGAAGCCTGGTACGATGGGGCTGTGCTGAGAAGGTACCACCCATCTCCCCCTGCCACGCACACACACGTATGTTACCTGTATTGTTGCTGGTGACCCTCAACAGCTCTGTTAAGTTTTTGGAGTGAAAAATTATGCACTTCAAAAGATTTCAGCTCCCATGGTTCAACTTGAATAACTTCAGGTCAGCAGTGCTGGCTGGCCTGGGGGATGGTGGTAATAGCTGGGGGCACCTGAGAGAGTCTCTGCCTTGACATGCCAGCTGCAGCAAGAAAAGAACATGCAGCACAGTTAAAATCATATATATAAAAAAACCAAACTAACCAACCAAAAAAACAACCACAAAAAAATCACACAACAATGAAGTTACTTTTATGTTTGTAACCAGATGCAGGAATGAAGGTTATGGGATAACTTCTGTGGTCATATGGCTTCAAGAGACTTTTGGGTTTTAATCACTAGTTAGTCTTTAGCCTAATGAAATTTTTCAAGTACACATTTTCTTATAAGGAGATAAATATATAAAACATCAGAAACATCAAATAGCTATAGTCCAATCTGATGCACATTAATAGAATCAATCAAGTATGTAGTTGCATGGACGCAACACTATATCAATATAGCTGCAAAAGTCAATCAATGTAAAGGCTTTCAGCTTCCAGGGAGATGTCAATTCTCTGTTCACTGCACCACAGCTGATAAAAATCTAAAACTTTATATTTCAGTTGTCAAAATCCAGGCCACATGTGTTGATATAAATAATATTAAAACTTGCTTGAGGGACTCTTTCTGCCTAGTGCAGTGGAGCGCACAGGAAGGGAAGCAGAAATGTCCCATGAAAAAATTTTTGGTTGGGGTTTTGTGTTGCTGTTTTGTGTTCTTGTTTTGTTTTGTTTTGTTTTGGGTTGTTTTTTTGGGGTTTTTTTTTTGTGTTTTGTTTTGTTTTTGTTTTTGTGGGTTTTTTTTTGGTTTGTTTGTTTGTTTTTGTGTTTTTTGTTTTGTTTTGGTTTGGTTTGGTTTGGTTTTTTTGTTTTTGTTTTTGTTTTTTGTTTTTTGTTTTTGTTTTGATTCCTTCCATGAAGGGAGGTTCAGAAATCACACCTCTGTAGTTTATATGGAGGTGAGAGGGGTGTTCCCTTAGCTTGTAAATTACCCTAAGAAAACTCTTAAATGTATGACATGGTAAGGGAATAAAATTTCACTTACACTTGGTTCACTTGGAGTGGTTTTGCATTTTTCTGCCATCAGAGATACATTGTCTTTTTCTTGCTGTTAACTAGTTCCATCTGATAGAAAAGGACCTGGAGGTGTTGGCTGACCAGCTGGCCGAACTGAGCCAGCAAGTGTGCCCAGGTGGCCAAGGAGGCCAACAGCCTCCTGGCTTGTACCAGAAATAGTGTGGCCAACAGGACTAGGGAAGTTATTGTCCCACTGTAATCAGCATTGGTGAGGCTGCATCACAAATTCTGTGTTGAGTTTTTGATCTCTTGCTATAAGAAGGACATAGATGTTCTGGAGCGTGTCCAGAGAGTAGCTGTGAAACTGGTGAAGGACCTAGAACACAAGTCATGTGAGGAGCAGCTGAGGGAACTGGGATTATTTATCCAGGAGAGAAGGAGGCTGAGGGGAGACCTTCTCCTTCCCTACAACTACCTGAAAGAAGATTGTAGAGAGATGGAGGTTGGTGTCGTCTCCCAAGTAGCAAGTGGTAGGACAAGAGGAAACAGCCTCAAGTTCCACCAGAGGAGGTTTAGATTGGACATTAGGAAAAATGTAGTCCCCAAGAGATTGTCAAGCACTGGAACAGGCTGCCCAGGGAGGTGGTGGAGTCACCATTCCTGGAGGTATTTAAAAGATATATTGATGTGGTGCTTAGGGCTGTGGTTTAACAGTGGTCCTGGCAGTGCTGGGTTAATGTTTGCACTTGCTGATCTTAAAGGTCTTTTCCAACTTAATTCTATGATTACCTTCCAGCTATGTGCTCTGTCCTCAAGAATTTCACAGTCTTTTACTTAAGCAGAAAGTATTGCCATTGCTTATTCTTAACTTCTCCATCTTTTAACATTCAGGTTTTTTTCTGCTGTTCTTTCTTAGATGACATGCAGAAATCCATAACATCATTCATTCCGTAAATTATACATCATCTGCTTCGTATGCTTGTTTTCCTACATCTCTCCACACTGTACACTCATCTTCTATAATCATATGCATTCCTCTTCCTGAAATTAATAGATAGCCATCAGATTTTGATTCCCTTAAACCACATCATTCTTTTGAATATATTCATGTCATGTCATTAATCGGAATGATTAGAGGAACTGAAATTTCACATTAGTGTCATAAAAATGGTCACATGCATAAAATTCTTTTGATACTGACATTTCTCCTGTAGCTCTTACTTTTCACTCCTATGCAAGATCTTTAATGTTGATAATATACTTGCTGTACTACTGTATTCATAAACTGTACAGCTTGTGTATTTCAATACATCCAAAGTCAGTATTAGTGTAGAATTACTGACTTAAAACACTGAAAGACAGAGACTTTAGTTGTTGCAATATAGAGTTGGTTAAATTTTTATTGAAATGTTCCCCAACAGGAAAACATTAACTGTTTCCTATACAAGCAAACACCAACCTTTCTGATATTTTTAGCACATTAAACTGGGAAATGGAAGACTACAGCATTTCAAAACACCTTTTATTCTTCCTCAGAAGGAAATGAAGCAAGGCACTAATAACTGTACTTGAAAACCAAGTAGCTACTGTTACTTGGTAAAAGCTGGTTAAAGTGGTTTAAGTTTCAAGTGGTGTGCTGTTTAACATCTTTGTTGGCGACACGGACAGTGGGATTGAGGGCACCCTCATCAGGTTTGCCAACAACACCAAGCTGTGTGGTGTAGTCGGCATGCTGAACGAAAGAGATGCCATCCAGAGGGACCTTGACAGGCTTGAGAGGTGGGCCCATGCCAACCTCATGAACTTCAGCACGGCCAAGTGCAATCTCAAGGGCAAATACAAGCTTGGTGATAACAGCCCTGCAGAGAAGGACTTGGGAGGTGTTGGTGGATGAAAAACTGAATATAAGCCAGCAATATGTGCTTGCAGACCAGAAAGCCAGTAGAATCCTGGGCTGCATTGAAAGAAGTGTGTCCAGCAGTTTGAGGGAGGTGATTCTCCCATCTATTCTGCTCTTATGAGACCCCACCTGGACTACTGTGTTCAGCTCTGGGGCTGCCAGCACAAGAAAGACATGGACTGGCTGGAGTGGGTCTAGACGAGGGCCATGAAGATGATCAAAGGGCTAGAGCACCTCTCCTATGAAGAAAGGCTGAAAGAGTTAGGGTTGTTCATCCTGGAGAAGTCTTCAGAGACCTTATAGCAGCGTTACAATACCTAAAGGTGGCCAACAGGAAAAATAGGGAGGGACTTTTTATCAGGGAATGTAGTGATGAGGGGTTACAGTTTTAAACTAAAATAGGGTAGATTTTATTTGTATATTAGGAATAAATTCTTTACTGTGGGGATGATGAGACACTAGAACAGCTTGCACAGAGAAGTTGTGGATCCTCCCTCCCTGGAAGTGTTCAAGGCCAGGTTGTCTGAGCCTTTGAGTAACTTTATGTAGTGGAAGGTGTCCCTGCCCATGGTGGGGGGGTTGGAACAGGATGATCTTTAAGGTTCCTTCCAACCTAAACCTTTCTATGAAAGTGTCCCTTCCATAAGGTTTTGAGGAAGATGGGAAATGGTCTTTCTTCATCTTTGGTACTAGCCTAAACTGCAGGGTGAGAAATGAGATGGTGCAAACGTACAGCACCATAGACAGTCACAGCTTACTGAAATGTGATGTTACTGGTGAGCAGACATTTGTTTACTTAATTCAAAATACTGAAGTGGAAGACTGGTAATATGTTTTTATTTAATCTGGATGGGGCTGTCCCCACTGATTATACAGACGGACAAATTTGATTTAAGTGAACCATGCTTTTTTGCTTTACTCAAGTGGAATGTGCTTGCAGTTACAGCTTAGTCAACTGAGTACACTGTACACTGAATGTGAATGGTTTTCCTTATTGCAATTGTTTTTTAGCATGCAATGATGCTTCCTGTCCTCACCCACCATGTCCGCTACCACCAGTGTCTGATGCACTTGGACAAACTGATAGGCTACACTTTTCGAGATAGGTGCTTGCTGCAGGTAAGATATGAAAAAAGTAAAGTACTTGCTGGTTTGTCTTCCTACTATTACTGAGCTTGTCCATCATCCTGCCTACCGTACAAACGTGAGAAATGCATTGCAATGCCACAACTTAGATGTACTTGGTTACTTACACCGCAGATCTTTCCAAAGTTTCAGCTATTGCAGGAGACTTCTAAATAAAGACAGGTGTTGTGCATGTGGACATACACCAACCTTTGCTTCAGTGGTAGGTCTGGGTTTGCCTGTAGTATGTAGGAAGACAAATGCCTACTGAAAAGACCATCAGGTACATTACTCGTTATTTCTGTTTAAGATCTTTCTTTAGACATTTGTGAAGAATATGATGTTACTCTGCAGCTGAGCATCCGTCCATACCTGGCTGCTTCCTTTTATAGTCTCTTGTTCCAAAAAGTAATAACTTAAGCGTTGCCTTCCTGTTTTGCATTTTTAGCTAGTGAAAAGGAATGGGCAAACTTCTGTTCAGCTCTTGATTTCTATAACTACACGGTGACATTTTTCATTTATAAACAAGGACAGGAACTGGAGAGGAGAATTTATTATTTGTTTTCAATGCATCCATGTTATATAAATAGTCTTTTATGTAAGTGCATATTTGGAATTAATCAGCTTCAGAAGGCTTGACTCTTGGTGTGGTGGTGCCTTTCCTCTTGCATTTTTTCTGAAGTTCCTGGAGGGCGACGGAGACTTCTGTTCATGATTTACCCCAGAATAAGTATTGGCTCTTTCCACTGACTGGGGGTGAGAAAGGTGAATTTTCTCTAAGTTCAAAACCTGCAGTTTCCGTATGTTTATGGAGACTTCACTAGCAAACAACTTTAAGGAGAGGCTTATGGTAAAATCTTTTCTCATAGCCTCTCTCTTTTTTAGAATGTGGTTTCCAGGGCTTGTCCTACTGATAGTTGCATTAAACGCTAAGGATCTTGTAGGGTTTTATTGTTAGCAGGTTACCTTATTTTTAATATGAAAGATAAAATTGCAGAGATGGAACTCTTCAAAGTGTTGAGGCCAAACACACAAACCAAAAGGCAAATTGCATTCAAAAAGGGGAGAAAGCATAAAATCAAGTGTGTCAGTATTATTCAAATTAATGTTTAGTTAGAACAAAAGTACTTCTTAATGCTTGAACCCTATGCAAATTTATTTAGAACCAACAGACTTGTTCCACAAGGCAAAGAGCTTTTTAAAAAGCTGTATAGCACCAGTTACCTACCTAAACATAGGCAATAATAGATGTAGATTTTGCATTGATTTTTACCTGTTTCAGCATGATATAGTCTTTTTAAAGTATAGTCTGGGCAAGAAAAATTATGCTAATTTAACTATTTGGAGAAGTTGTAATGTGTCATCCAGTTGAGATGGAGCAGAATTTGAGACTGGGCAATTATTACAAACTTATTAACAAGGAATTAAAAAGCACTTGAAGAAAGTTCTTACTGTTGATTAAATATAATTTTGCTCTCTAAATTATTTAAAATAAACTTCTCTAAGTCTTGTGTTTAGAAAACCACAGACAATGTTTGGATAAACTGCTGAAATGCCTTTGCTTACAACCTGCAGCACCAGTCCTACAAGCATTTGAGAAGTAACTTTCTGCACCTTAAATTTGTCAGTGTATGTCTTGTTTTGTATACAAAGTGTGTGTACACATACTTTTAGACATGCATAATATTTTTGTGTGTGTGTGTAAAGAAGGAAAAGATGCGTGAGTTTGTAGGATGGAGTCATAAAAGCTAGCTATGGTTCCATTTACTGCTGCCATTTTTATAGTAGTGTCAGCAGCAGAGTAAGCTTTTATCAAAACTGGATGGTACCAGTGTAAATCAGAAGACCAACCCTGCAATTGCTGTTCACTTCCCATTGACGAGTGGCCCTGTATAGTCGTGAGAGAGAGTTCTCTGAATAACCATGCCAGAGATCAGATATTGTTTATTCTTTGCTTGGTTTTTGGTGTTTGGGTTTGATTTTTTTTTTTTAAAGTAGAAACGTTTTTTAGATATTTAAATAACCTAAGTCAAATATGTGAAGGGTTGAGAAGCTTTTGGTTGTTGATATTTTTAATACGAATATTTATGCTACAGAGATAGAGTGAATATATGTTTAAATAAGCAAATGTATTGAAATTAGGTCAGCAAAGCTGGTAAGCAAAACTTTTGGGGCAAATTGACAGTTCTTGCTTTTTTCTCTCCTAAACTTAATTTTTCTGTAAAGAAAAAAACACTGCTGAAAGTTAATTAATTAAACTGATGATTGGGTATATATGTTGCTTCTTCCTGACACCTGAAATAGTGCATCCTACCTTTAAATTGCTGGAACGAGGCTACTAATGGACGACATCACTTTGTAGTCTTTTTTTCAAACTAAAAAAAAAAAAAAAAATCAGTTTTTAGCTACCAGTCTAAGATTTTTTTTTTTTCCTTACATTTGCAAAAATACATCAAAGACTCTTTCTTTTTTTCTTTTTTTCTGTACATGCTACATTATAGCTTGCAATGACTCACCCAAGCCATCACTTAAACTTTGGAATGAATCCAGATCACGCCAGAAATTCCTTATCCAACTGTGGGATTCGACAGCCAAAGTATGGAGATAGAAAAGTTCACCATATGCATATGAGAAAAAAAGGTAAGCTGTTACATACCACTACCATTTTCTCTCACACTTAATCATTAAGGAACCTTCCTGTCCATTATTATTTCATTGGCCATTGTTCTGAGAGATCCTGTCAGTGGAGGGTTTCAAGGGTTATACACAGAGACCAGTGAGATCTTTCTAAAAGACTGGATTTTGCAAATTAATCAATAAGTAAAAAGCTGAGAAGAAACAATAATAAATGGGAGGTTATATTTGCTTTGAATTTTGGCAAGTATTGTTTTTTGTTTTTTTTTTTAATTAGCTACTCAACATGGTGAGCAAACTGAAGGATATTTTGTAAAAAATGTCTTATTAATGTGAAAATACATGGACTGTCTGCTGCAGAATATTCCTTACCCCTTAGAAGCTGTAATGAAATAAATTATTCATTTGATGTTTGGAATTTTTGGTTTTTTTCATAGTATTTTTACTTGGCTCTCTGAATGCAAAAGGCCAGTAGTTTTGTAATGGGACTGTGGTCAGTTAGGCAGAGAGCGTCTGTAAAGATTATACTTGTTATAAGTAAACCCTGTAAATAACAGGATGATCTTGTGTACAGCAATTACAAAGTAACATTTTGAGCAATCATTTTCTAAGCCTATTCCAACTGAATTAGTGTTTGTTATTTAATAATGCATTGTTTATATTTCTAGGGATAAACACTCTGATAAATATTATGTCACGCTTGGGACAGGATGACCCAGCTCCTTCCAGGTAATGAAAATAATTGTTTGCAACTAGGGAAGCTGTTGCAGAGGGAAATGTTCAATAGAAACAAGCAACTTACTGTCAGCAACATCTTAGGCAAATAGCTGAAATGAAAAGTTATTTTGAATTGACTTTTATATTACTAAGATGTGCTGAACCTCCATTAGCAGTGACATAGTAAATGTTTGCTCGTGCCTGCAGAAAACTCCTGAGAAAGGTTTTAACAGATAATTCTGTAAATTATGTTTGTCTTTGAAATGAGGAGGACTAAAAGGCTATCTTTTTGCTCTCTGCAGAATAAAAATAAGATTAGTTGTATATCATTGCTATAAATTGGATCCTCCATCACATTTCCTCACAGTAGTACCTGTCATGGCACCTTGTTAACATGAGTGTGATACTGAATGTAGGCTTTGCTAATTTACTGGTCCTATTTAAATAGGCATGCAAAACCCATCGATGCTGTAATGTGATAATACTTAAAGGACTACTAAGAATTCCGGGCAAATAAATAATGTTTAACATGTGGTTTAGAACCACAGGCACCATGTTTAGCCAAAGTGACTAAACAAATCCCACAGGACTAATGCAAGATACAGCTGGATGTGAAGTCTCCTGAATGAGTGAGCTGGAGGGCAGAGTGTATTCTGGTTAACTAGGGCTATAACTGGGCCTTTCATGAGTCATCATTTTGGGGGAAGCTCGGAAATGGGAGAAGTTGAATTCTGAATACATTGCTGTTGCAGTGTAGCCCGGATGCTGTTACAGCTAGACCATGCCCTTTTCCTTAAGAGTCAGCCTCCAGCTTATTTCAGCCTTATGAAGGTAATGGGAGATAAGCATTAATTCTCACAAAATAACATACAAAGCCCCACTTCTGAGAGATCTGTGTTTTCCACTGTGTGGCTACAGAGGAGCTGTAGTTTTGCTCACACTTTATTATTTTACACAACAGTGGTACTTGAATTTTTCAGCCTGGAAGAAAGGTCTGCTATTTCAGGCATTATACTAACTGTGTAATTGTGGGAGTGCAAATTGCAATAAAAGATGTCAAAACACTTGAGAAGTATCTTCCAGAGTAAAAAAAAAAAAAAAATTAAAAAAAAAAATCCTTTGGCAGTGGCCTTGATTGTATTACAGTCATATGAAGTCAAAATTGTGCTACTTACACGCTTTGATGTGTTTTCCAGAAAGTTGTATATATACAAAGACAAACTCAAGGGGTTTTTTTCATCTGTTGTGTGCTGTTAGTCCTTTGTTATATAAGCAAGCAGAAATATTGGAGGAAATTAAACTTTATGCAAAACAAATGAAAATCAGGAGCAGTGATAGAAGAGAAGTACAACACAGGAAATACAAGATTCTGCTATCTTAATGGCATCTTTGCATCTTCTTGTACAGCCGTTTTTTCTTCTGAGCTCAAAGGAAGTTACAAAAAGACAGGACATGCTTGGATAAAAATGAAAGTACTTACTCTCTTGTAGCGCTGCCACAACAATGAATCTGTTGCAGAGTCATCACACCTTGCAAGTGTTGATGTTAATTACGTAAGCATCCCTCCTTGTGTGCACAAGACTAAGACAGACTGTTTGTTTCAATCATCCTGTGATGGACAAAGAAACCCAACCTCGGTGCCAATCAGCAGTACTGTTTCTTTTCTCTGCTTGTAAAGCTCTGACAATAGCTCAGAATGTACCACATTAAAATTTCAAGGAAGGTGGTGTCAGTCCTGAATTTCAAGATTCAGGCAGTTGTTAAGCTGTTTTGAGAAGGATTGTTAAGGCAGAGCACGGGGAAGGCTGCAAGCATGGCTATCACGGTTGATTAGGAACCAACCCTGACCTTTTTTTTTTCTCTTTTAATTGTATTGTGTAAATAACCAGCACGTGCTACTTAGCTGATGGTAAACCTTAAAATGCCTTTTTCAGGATTAACCACAATGAGCGTTTAGAATTTCTGGGAGATGCTGTGGTGGAGTTCCTAACAAGGTAAATGGGGAATTCTTCAACAGTCCTCATCTTCGTGTATTATTGTCATACTGTTAGGCTTGTTAACCTTTACTGTGTCTACTTTGTGACTGTGTGTGTTTGCAGTCCTGACTGGTATTTAGAGCTGCACATCTGCACACAGCTCTCTTGAAAATTCCTTCAGTGCTATACACAACAAGAAAGATTACAAAATTAAAAGCTAGAGTTTCTGTTTCATGGAGTGCAATTTTAAGTTGATTAGGTTTAGAGATTATTCAGCTACAGACGAGCTGAAGTTTGTACCTTTTAGGTTTTTAAACAGAAAATTTTTCTTAGCGTGCCATTTTGTTTTTGCAAGTGAAAAGCATTTATTGGTAATATTGGATGTGGTGTTGTTCTTTTATTTCCAGTTATTAGGGCTTGTAGCTTCCATAAATGTCTGTAGGTAAATGAAATAGTTGAGCACAAATGTAATTTACTTAGAAGCAATAACAAAAAAAAACATGTTTCATCAAAAATTTCTCCAGTTTTGGCCTGAGTATTCTGAAATCAGTGAACAATACAGGGATATTATCAGTTACCTCCACTGGCATCTCCAAAGGCTGGCAGTTTGCACAAAACAAAGATTATAATCCATTTTCAGCTGCTTTGTGCTACTGTTTATAATAGGGGGTTAGTGTTGTTTACTGTAAAACTTCTCTTTAAGCAAGTTTGTTGTATGAATAACAAAACTGCCCTTATATGTCCATTTTCTGCTAGCCTCTACTAGCCATTAGCTACTCAGTATTAAAAGCTATTAGTCTAAAAAGGTCTCCACTGCCCTTAAAACCCTTGACCTTTTCTCTTATACAACACTATAGGCTGATAGGATGAAAGACTTGCTGATTAAAACGTCTTGCATTTTTCATTGTCATTGTTCATCAACCATCAGTTGAGTTTCTAAGCTAACTTTTGTCTTGATTAAGGAAAAAAACCCCAAGCTACATTTCTGTTTAATAGAGCATACGAGCACCTATTTAAGTCTGATTTTTTATTTTTTTTTTCAAGCTCTCTTCACTCCTGGTCTCTCCTTTTGTGAATTTTGTGATGCATGGTTAGATTACCTCTAAGTTTTATAGCAGTTTTTGTCCTTTCATCCATCTTCACTTTTCTCCCTGTGTAGTGGATTAAGAAAATATTTTAATAATTGGTGCCATCCACTGTCTTGTTTGTGGGATGTTGATAACCTTTGTGTCAGCCTGTTTCTGACATGGGTTAGATAGTTGTATATGAAGGTATTCAGAATCATTTACCCGATACTCAGATCAGTGAATTACTTTTTAATTTTGTTTCTGTTTTATGAAGTGTCTTAACTTGCATGATGACAAATGCTGTTAAAGGCAGTTGAAAGCCTGTGATTTTTAAACTTTTTTTTTTTCAGTGATATTAATGACTTCACATATTTGATAAGTACAGGTTATTGCATTTATCTGTTAAAGTACTGCAAGAAACTTGTAAAACAAATTTCCTGAGTGGTGGTCCAGCCCGAATCAGTAGTATCAGCCTAAAGCGCTGTGTATCTGCAGCACAGTTTCTTAAGGCTGATGGCTCCCTTGTGCTTTTTTCTTCAGTATCCTCTAGATGTCAACCTTGCTGAACCCACTGCTGCTGATAGAAACCATCAGATGAGGGAACTGCATGTTGTTGCAAGGGATTATGTGCTGCCCAGTACAGAAACCGTGTTCTTCTGCTGCTGCCAATGCTAGCTAGTCAGATGTTACTGAGCATTGTTTTAATGTTCATTTTACCACCTTACTTCAAGCTGAGTTGCCATTTTGGGAAGGGACCTGTGTCAGCTAGGTTCTGAGGGAAAGGCATGGTTCCCTAGGGACACGCGTGGTTCAGCTGTAACCAAATGCTGACAGCACCTGGTTTTTGTTTTGCCAGTGTCCACTTGTACTACTTGTTTCCCACTCTGGAGGAAGGAGGATTGGCTACGTACCGCACTGCCATTGTACAGAACCAACACCTGGCCATGTTGGCTAAGGTACAGTTGTATATGTCTCTGTATTTGACACCCGTAGGTAGGATACTCTTAGTGCATGGATTGCTTCTTGAAGGATCTGCTTGCTTTGAACATCAGTGTCTTTACTGTGTTTTGTGTACAAGATTTGGGATATGGGAACTCCTCAGTTTGAAAGTACATTTTAAAGATGACTTAGGACTTAGTGTTTTCTCCCAAGCATGTTTTGAGGAGGAGTAATTTTTGCAGGCAGAAGGGTAAGTTTTTAGATTCTTATGTTGATGGTGTCTGTATTTACCTTTAAATTGTGCAGGTAATGAAGCTGAGAGTGGAAGTTTAGTGTAGAAAAGGAAACAAGCTGGCTGTTTATAAAAGGGTTTCCTGATAGAATACATAGGGAGAACATGGCAGGAGATGTAGAGAAAGTATTCATTTTGTCTGCTCCCCAGCGTACACAGTCATTTTCAGATCCACTGTGAAAGGAGAGATATATTAGAAATAATTTTTTGGAAAAGTAACATTTTCTCATGGGGAAAAAAAAAGATGCGTCTGAATTTTATTTAATTCTGTCAAGGACAGAACTTGTTATGTTTCTGCATGATACTGGAAGATGCAAATCTGATATAGAAAGTTGATTAAGTCTCTATTTGTAGATAATTTAATATTCTCTTGTTCATACGTGATTTTGGTAGCATGTTTTTCAAAAAACAGTCTATGACTTACTGATATAAATGATTAATCTTTGCACACATATGGCCACTGTGCACTGCTGATAGTTTTTCAAGTGCTCTTTTAATCTTCTCTGTTCATATTCATGCAGTAATTTCAACAAGCATATCCAATCTTGAGATTTTGGCAAAAACTGCATGATTTCTGACGTGAGTTTTTTGCTCAGTTCTCAGGAGAAGCATGGGGTAGTGAGTGAACACAAGCATTTTCCTCCAAAGCTTTCTGTCATCATTCAGATAAGCATGAATTCGTAGAAAAGTTTCAAATCAGGGTTTTGTTTACAAATATGGTATTGAACTGCCTGACATTTGAATTCAAGTTACCATTTTAAAACCTGCATTAGGAAAGCTCATATATCCTTAAAGTCTGTTCACAGCCTTCATAATTGTACAGGGACAAATTTTGACATCTTTTATGGCAACATTTTTTAATGGTATTTATTTATATTAGATACAACTGTAAATATTAGAAATCTGTGCACTCTTGATTTCTCAATATTGTGTATATGATGTTCCTGGTTTCATCCCCTTTAATTAGCTCCTGCAGTGTCATTTTGCATGAGACACACCCAAAAAACCAGCTGTTAATGTGAACAAATGACAATAATCTGTAAAAAGCTTAAATTCAATAGCAAGCAATTTATGTTCCACTTCTATATCCACTCTTAACGAACGCTCCCTGCACTTTATATAGTGTGACAGAACATGGTTAGTGGTAATTCCCTGTATTCTGGAACAGTAAATGAGCTCTTGTTCACTAAAAATTGAAAACTCCCTTTTTCTCATTGAAAGGTTTCTAAAGTGCACACCACAAACAAGTTAGTCTCCACTTTCAGCTCTTATATGTAATGAAGGAGGATGAAGTTGAAAGTTAACAAGAAATTGGTCAGTAGAAACTTACATACGGTTGGGAAGAACCTGTTCACATACAAACTTTGCAAGAAGCACAAATCTCTCCTTTAAAAATCTAAGTAATGGTTTTGCGTCAAAAAGATTAATATTGTAAAGAGAATCTAGTAGCTCTTGCCTGAATTTCTATAGCAAAATTATCATATTTTATATAAAATATCTGCCTCACTACCTGAGATTGACTGGCAAGCAGAACCATGGTTCGGGCAACAGCTGAATGTTAATGATACATTTTTGAAAGGAGAAAGCAAGGTAGGTGGCACTGCGGATTAAAATATCCATCTTTTCTGCTCGCAGTGCCCAGAGGCTTATTTATTACTGCCACTTGTTGACACTCTCACAGGAAAAAGCCAGATTGTGTCTAACAGAGTCCCTGTTCCTCACTGTTCTACTACTTCTTGTAGGCAAAACCTTTTTCCTCAGTGTTAACTCCTCTGACTTTGAATGTCCCCTTGGCATTTCTGAAGGCAAATCACGCGAGGGCAGACTACCAGTAAAAAATGACACATGGCACCATACAGACAGTAACAGGCTGTTTTTCTGTCACAGCCTCAGCCCTCCTCTTGAGCTTATTCCTAAATCTCACGAGTAACATGTTTTGATCTGGCTTCGCTTGACAGTTTGGTTTGCTAATTCCTAAATTTCCCATGCTGTCACACTGTAGTTGCTTGTCTGACAAAGGAATATGAAGTCTTCTAATTTTAGCCAATGTCTAAACGGAAACTATAGAGAAAAGCATTAATGTTCCCTCAAACCCAGTTGCTGCATAATAATAGTGTAATTGAACCTTAGTTACTAGAACTGGCACTCTTATACTTCTAAAGCCATGTTTTTAACTCTCTTTATGTATTCTGCAGAAGCTGGAACTAGATCGATTTATGCTTTATGCTCATGGTCCAGACCTTTGCAGGGAATCAGATCTCCGCCATGCCATGGCCAACTGCTTTGAAGCCCTAATAGGTAAAGGATGTGTACTTACGTGCGCAGACTACCGTGTTTTAGTATGTCTACATGCCATGTTGACTGTGATAGAGGAGACGTGGGTCTGTGTTTAGTAGAATTATTAAGGATAGGTAAAGATTCTTAAATCTTCGTCTCTTGCCATCTCCTGCACATATTCTGCATGTATAGCATGATGAGCGTGGAGTATTACAATAAAAATTTCACCTACAGTACCCTGCCTTCCACGTGCTGAAGATGCACCCATTTCGTACTGTTGTGGTGCAACACTTTTGTCCATCACCACAGAACTCCACCTCTCAGGCACCACTTTGGCCTGCCACCTGCAGCCACCTGGGGGATGTGGTTAGTCACCATGGCCTGGCAAGAAAAATGCAGCTTCACTGCTTCCAATAGTACTTGTGCAGACCTGCACGATGTGGAGTTGCTCTTCAGCCTGAATTTTAAACTCTGCAGCTTGCTTTCTGAATGCATCAGGCACTCTCAACCAAGCTACCAGCTTGTTCCCCCTGTGCCCTAAGCTTTTCCTGTGAATTAATTGTGACATTTGCCAAGTAAATATTTTTGGGTCTTTGCATTTTCCTTACAAATGAAAATCATGGCAGTATGCCATGGCTCGTGTAATAAAGCCACCAAAATCCTCTAGCTGAGGATGAAGGAGAGTTGTGTTAAATTTGCCGTTGGGCACTAAGACACTGATTAGTGCCTGGCTGCACTAGTAGATAAATTTATGTTGGAGAAGAAATAAGGACTGCCTGACTACATTACCAAATAAGCAAGCAGTAAGGCAGAAATCTGATCCATTATATCCACAACAAGGTCCATTTTAAATTAATATTTTTATAATACTTTAGTTGTTTTGAATATATAAAGGAAGCTAAATCTCTCTGATTTGGCATCATATTCATCCAAATGTACTGTGCATTATATTATGCATGGGAATGGTTTAGCCTTGATCCAGGTCTTTACATACTACATGAGCTCCTAAAGCATTTTGTCCTGCTTTGAAAAATATACTATAGTTGGCTTAGATGTCAGCTGTTCCGTGCATTCTGCCTTGGGCCAAATTGCATTTCATTTTATCAAGCAATAACCATTTTCTTTGTTAACTCTGTTTTGCTTTCCATGAGTGCTTCAATCTTTAATTTAAAAATAAAAATAAAAATGTCAGAAAAGGAACACTAGATATTTATCTGTGGCTTTGTTCATATACTTCGGCTTGTCTAGGATGTAATCATGAGGACTATTTGCCAAGCATTGACATTTGCTAAGAGAGCAGCCTTGCTGTTTAACCTCCTATACAAAGTTGTTCACAAAGTTAATTGAGCAGTAAGATTTTGTCGTGGCCATAGCTAAAATCTGGGAGCTTGTTAAGGGACCATAAAAGTATATGTGGGGTCTGGAGCTCCTACCTGAGAACCTTTGTAAAAGTCTGGAGCTGTTTGAAATGTCCTCTCATAATGTGTCTCTGGTGAGACAATCTTACAAACCCCCAAACTGTTCTACAAGGAGTCCAAAGTAAGTAGCTGACCTGGTGAGGAGTTAAAAGGAAAGAGGTGTGGAAAGACACAGCAAGGCAAACCTTTCTCTGTGTTCTTCATGTAGCTGTGTATTCCCTTTGCTTTTACACAGATGTGCTTACAAAGACTGGTTCGAGGTTTGCAGATGCCCTTCTGTAAACAATATCAAAGGACAAAATGTTGATACTGAATTTATAAAATGCCTGTGCAGAAACAGAGTGTAGATGGTACACACAAAAAATACAGCATGCTAGCACAAGTTTTCTGTGGCTTTCACTATCTACTTATATGATATAGTTAGCTGATTACGGTAAGATACTTTTAGAATTAGTTTGCTTCGAGCCTAATTTGCTTAAACTTTGCTCTTTGGATGTATTATTTTCAATCACTGATTCAGTTATTTTTTCTGTGCATTTTAGGACCATTGATTTATATTAGTGTTTAACAAGCTTTGAATTTCTCCAAAAATTAGGTATAAATACAGAAAGCATGCTTTTAAAAAATAAACTTACTGAAGTTGAAAGCAGCAGAGATCTTTGACTTTCCCGTGCTTAGCAATTTTCTAAAGTACTAGTGTGTTACTGACTTGTGATGTATTGGCCCCCTCTTACAGGAGCCGTTTATTTAGAAGGGAGCCTAGAAGAAGCAAAACAATTATTTGGACGTTTACTCTTCAATGACAAGGTATTTACACAAAATTACACAGAATTATCATATTTATGTATTTATATGATTCTGTTTCCATTTTAAAAATAACTGAAGACACACTTTCTCGTCCATTGTTTCACTTGAGAATCACAAATGAACAGTACACACGTTGTACTCAGTTCCTGAAAACTGAATGTAGCTTAGAGTGTTGAGGACTGGTTTAGGGGAAAAAGAAAAATTGTATTTTGTCAGGTGTGATGTTTGTTAGTTGGCTTAGGTAGGGGAGGGTAGGTGGCATGTGAAATGTGCAGACTTCCATTCAAAGTACTGCTCTAACAACAGAGATGGGTGCTGTGGATCCAGGCAGCCCGGTCTGGGGAAATGCAGCACATAGAGAGCAACTATTCCTGTGTCACTGGTTAAATTGTCCCACTGCTATAAGTTTTAAACACATCTTTGAAAAAAATACAAGAGATTTCATCCAGTGGTTAGCCAGTTGCATGATTAAAATCTGATCTAATCTTGCATACTGTATATCAGATGCTGTTAGTTGGAATTTATCCCATATAATGGCTAAGGAAAGTAACCAGTATATACTTCTGGGACAATACATGTGGCAGTGGTGAGGGTAAGAATTAAACAATATTTTCCTTCTTGAATGTTTCTGAGTCCGAAATGACAAAGCTTATTAGAAATAAAAGCATTTTGAAGCCTGTTGTAACTCAGTGTTTATTTACTACTTAGCGCCTGTAGTGAAGGAAGCCTATATAAAATAAAAGAAATAAGGTGGTGTGTGTTTGGGTTTTTTTTTTCTTTTTTAGTCCTTGCCTTTGGTGAAGTCAAACTTGCTACTGAAGAGTACTTGCAAATAAAGTTAGTCCTGAGGCTTAAACACATCTTTTCCTTCCTTTAACCACTTTTTATTTGGTTCAAGGATTTTTCCACCTCTTTGACACAAGCTAATTGGGAAAACTACAGGCAGTTTGAACAGCAAATACACGATTTTAAAAATTAGTTTGCCAGCACTATTGAATTTGCAATAAGCAGAGTCAGCATCTGAAATAGTTCAGTATTTCAAGTAATGACATTTTATTTAGTACTGTGGAATTTGTTAAATGACTCCCTTGAGCATTAAAGGCATCTCTCAATGTTTGCAGGACCTGCGGGATGTATGGCTTAATTATCCACTACACCCACTCCAAGTAAGTGTATCCCTTTCTGTAATAAATTTCAGAGCTCTGTTTGATTTTCAGGAATGCTTTTCATGGGTTTCCATTGTAATGACATCTCAGAAATTGTGCTAAAAAGTAGCCAAAGGAGTATATGTATTTACCTTTCAGTTTGATTTTGTACTTTGGGGTTTTTGAGTTTTGGGGGTTTTGTTGTTTGTTGTTTGGTTGGTTGTTTTGTTTTGTTTTATTTTTGTTTTATTTTTTGGTTGTGTTTTTTTGTTTGTTTGTTTTATTAAATGATAAATAATGAGTCTACCACTCTGAGGATTAATCACTCACCTTTCCTTGCCTCATGTTTGATGTATAACTGCTTATATGGTAAATCTAGTGAATTAACATTTTCACAGCATCTTGTTCATCTACTTGAAATTGGAGGGAAAAGGTACAAAACCAAACTGTGTATATATTGTGTTAACCTGAAATTAAGACTGAAACCCTAATAGTAGGAAGACACATTAGTTGAATGCAAAAAGAATGTGATTCTGGTTTTCTGTTGTGCGTTTTTTTGTGGGGTTTGGGTTTTTTGTGTGTCTGTGTCTGTGCAATGATAGCAAGGTGATTTCAGTGATTCCAGTTGCTTTAATACCGAGTAAACACTGAATTATTAAATTGTATTGAAAATTAATTTATCCTCCATGTATTGTAGGATACAAATTCACAAGTTGTTAGTTTCCAAAGCTGGAGGCTGGGTGAATGATTTTCCAGTCCTTGTTCCCAAGTCACAGAGCCTCTCTGCTCTATAGCTGCTTGTCTTCACAGCAAATATGGTAACTTTTTCAAAGTGTGCAGGAGTGTTGCATTAGCTGTATTCAGATTGTCATCCAGTCACTTAGTAAGGTGTTTGGGGTCATACAAGCATCTAAGAGGCTTCTCTTGTCCAACCAAATCTCTGATATTTTGTGAAGTCAATTTGACTCCCTTGAAATTTTTTGAGTACATTCATCCAGCAGAAGGTCACTTTGAGTTCTTCATCTGAAATATCTTGTAAATTTGGATGGATTTTGCAACTGGGGACATAGACAAAATCTTCAGCAACAAATCAGTGCACATGAAGCGTTTCTATGACCAACTCTAGGTAATGGTAAATAGAAAAGAGTCTTAATGGGAAGTTAAGCTTTTGAGATTCAGCACCACCTATCCTGCATGGTGGCAGCCTCCCAAGAAAACTCTTCTTACTCTGGATTTCTTTCTTTTCTCTATTTTATTTTAACCTTTTTGTCTCTACTTGCATGAAGAAGACTTTGACTTTACTTAGTGATTGGAGACAGTCAGTCTATGCAACTTACCATTTCTTCCTACTACCTTAAATTGTGTGATGAAAATTTATTTTTGTCTATGTCCCAGGAAGCCATCCTAACTCTCTAATTGCACTAGGCTGAAAAATGGCATTTGAAAAATTATTAAAAGTCATTGTAACAATATGACAAATGAGATGCCAACTGGAAAAAAAAAGGAAAAAAAAAAAAGCGCTGGGTAAGATATACAGTTCTGAAGTCCTGTAACCCTGTTCTTTGGCAGCCATCAAGTCAGTAGAAATAACAATGAAAAAAAATAGTCATCACATAGATAAATGTGGTCTCCTTAGAAAGAGTCAACACATAAGGGCAAATCCTGCCTCACAAATGAACAGTAGATTTTTGAGGCCAAAAAAAAACCCAAATTCTGATAGAGATGATACTATCTGCTTGACTTCTGAAGACACTGTTGAAAAGGCAGTCATGAAAAGCTTTTAAAAATGTGTTTTAGAAAGAAAAGGAGAGAACGGAATAATAATAATAATAAAAAAGGGGGGGACGACACACCAAAAAACAACCAAAATTCAAGGTTTGGAGGAATTGCTAAAACATAAGAAATGGAGAGTAGTAGTAAAATAACTACATCTTACAAGGGATGGAGATCAGGGGAAGATTTCCCGAGGGGCATTTGCTGAAGCTCAGGCTGTTTGCATCAATGGCTTAGGGAAGAGGATGAACGGTGAGGTGGGCGTTTGTTGATAATACCAAATTATTTAGGGCATCAAGGACTACATCAGGCTGAAGAATTGAAGTTTGACTGCAAGAATGAAAGAGTGACTAACTATGGAGTAAAAAAGCAGATTAAATTCTGTGTAGGTAAATACAAAGGACTGTGCATGAGGAAGCAAAAAGCAGTCTCAGCGCCACATGCAACTGAACTCCAAACTGAACATTATCTCCCATGTGTGGGATTTAGGTGCCGGGTTATGTAGTTCTATGAAATTGTCAGCTGAAAGCTCAGTAGTGTTTAAGGAAAAAGACAAATTGAATGTTACCAATTAATAGAAAAGGGACAGGCAACAAACAAAAATAGATCTTAATGCCACTTGAAAAAAAATGTGGCTATTCTTTCTTTTCCTTCAGGCATCCTTATCCGGCTGATTCCTTCTCTAAGGCATTGCTATACAAGAGATGCCCAGACTGGCTGGAGGAAATGCTTAAGCCATTTCCTGGCTCCAGAAAGCTGTTTAATAGTGTCACCACATCAAAGACATCAGAAAAGAAACTAATAAGAAAAGATACTGACCTGAAGTGATATTTTTAATTTTCCTGGCTTATTGTGCCCTTTTGAATTTCATATATTCACTATTTATTCTTGATTTTTGATGCTGAAGGAAAGTGGGAGAAACAGGTTTAGGGTTTGCCTAATCTTGACATGCTGTTATTCCACCAGCCCTACTTTAATAATTTATTAATCTGTTGATCGTTTTCAACTGATGTGATAATATTAGAAAACTCAAACATGTACAATTGTGCATGTTTTGTGAAAATGGGTGGCCCATGCTACCCACATGTAGAGACAAGACCATGTTGACAGTGCGTTACAAATGCCTCAACTGTTACAAAAGCACACATCAGAACTCACATCTTCATTAAGTGGTAATTATCCAAGACAAAAAGCCAGAGGCAACGCAGTTTTCTCAGTTCAGCTGTCCATGGAATGACCTGTTCACTGTATTCTTTGGCTTTGGTTTACAGAAGACTTGCTTTTCTCCGACAAGTTATGCAACAGTGTCAGTTTGTCATTATTTGCACTTCATTTAATTTACAGCTGCAGGAGTCCAATACTGACAGACAACTCATTGAGACCTCTCCAGTTCTTCAAAAGCTTACAGAGTTTGAGGAGGCAATTGGAGTCATCTTTACTCATGTTCGGCTTCTAGCACGTGCGTTCACTCTGAGGACAGTGGGCTTTAACCATCTGACTCTGTGAGTACACAGCAAGAGTCCTTGTGTAGCTCTGTGGGTCCTTCTGTTTGTATCCCAGACTGTTTTATTTGTAGACAAGCTCTAGATCATAAAATGGCAGGGGTTGGAAGGGGCCTCTGGAGATCATCAAACCCAACCCCCCTGCCAAAGCAGGATCACCCATGGCAGGCCACACAGCAACATAACCAAACAGGTTTTGAAAGTCTTCAGAGAAGGAGACTTCGCAGTCTCTCTGGGCAGCCTGTTCGGTGCTCTGTCACCCTCACAGTAAAGAAGTTTTTCCTCATGTTGACCTGTTACATCTGTTCTCCAGAAGACAATAGAGTATCTATGTTCTCAAGCCCACCTGTCTCAGTATCCCATCTCTCCCAGTGGACGTTGGGAAAGACTATAGAAGATGTAAGAGCCATCCCAGTGTTTCTTCTGAGCTTCCTGCATCGCTGATATTTGCACATCACTCCTGAGATAGCAGCAAAACATACTTGGAGGTACATTTGGGCAGCGGAAGGAAGTAAAATCATTCTGTTTGGTCCAAGTGCACCCTTTCTGTTCTGTGGTGTGTAGAGCTGCCAGGCCCTGTTTTATAGCAAACAGTAGAGTCATACCAGTGCTTACCCAGTTCAGGATTTCGCATGAGTTTAAAGCCTGATCCTTTTATTTCTTATGAGTGGATAGACTTTTGTCTCAGTTGAAGCTGTTGCATTCGTTAGTTCACTTTCTTTTAAGAAGCTGCAGGTGGAGACCTTATCCCACTACAAACTTGATGTCAACTGCTCTTCTGCTTCATTTAGTCCCAGATCTTTGATCTAATAATTCTGTTTTTATGTAGCTATTTGCTTTATCCCTGAAAGTTGGTGTTATAACAGTAATGACCTATGTTTTCATCTCAGCTGGTTAACACAGGAAAATTATCTTAAATGCATTTGGAAATGAGTGAGACTCAGATTACTCTTTATTTTCATTTGTGTGTGCATGCTGGTTTTGATTTTTTTTCCTTCCTGAGTGCTTATTGATTTTTCTGTATCGATGTCTCATTTTTCAGAGGCCACAACCAGAGGATGGAATTCCTGGGTGACTCCATAATGCAGCTGGTAGCCACGGAGTATTTATTCATACATTTCCCTGATCATCATGAAGGGCACTTAACGGTGAGACTGCCATCAGTCATGATTTCTAGAAGAGCAAGAGTGAGATGGAGACTGAAATTATGGGAGCAGCTAGTGAGTTTTCTGAATTAGATTAATAAAAGAAGCCTCAGCAACCACTGCTCTTAATAAGGCTTTGTTAATTTTAAGTCATGAGCACTGCATTGAATAAGAAATAGTAATTTATGAGACCAGTGCAATAGTTTTTGTTCTGTGAAATGGATCAATAATGTTAAAGATTTCAGTGATGAAATTGGGAGAAAATACTAGGTTTGGTTTAAAGATGGGTGTCTTAAACCATATATTTAAATAGGGATGTTACATGACTTTTTTTATTCATGACTGTTTATTATCTAAGCATGGGAGAAGGATCTGCTCACAGGAGTAGTGGCCTTCATTGAGAGGCCTTTAAACTAGAATCGAAGTGGGGAGGGGAACAAACTTGGAACTACTAAAGATAAGCCCTGGGGGGACATACCAGTGTTGGAGGCGATATCTGTACCTCGGATCAAGTGCATGTTTTCCAATGCCCATAGCATGGGCAATAAACAGGAGGAGTTAGAAGCTATTGTGCACCGGGGAAACCATGATATAGTTGCCATCATGGAAACATGGTGGGAGCAGGCTGTTCCTATGCGCCCTAAAATGAGCCAGCAGAGTAGAAGAGTGGCCTGGTTGAGCAGGGAGCTTTTGCAAGAACTCAGGGGGGAAAAAAAAAAAGTATATCAACTTTGGGAGAAGGGTCAGGTGAATCAGGAAGTGTTTAAGAATATTACAGGGTCAGGTAGAAGGAGAATTAGAGAAGTGAAAGCTCACTTAGAGCTTAATCTGGCCATCTCTGTCAAGGATAATAAAAAGTGTTTAATAAATACATTAAGAACAAAAGGAGGGGCAGGGAGAATCTCCATTCCTTACTGGATGAAGGGGGGAACATAGTAATGGAAGACAAGGAAAAGGCTGAGGTACTTAACACGTTCTTCTCGTGTTATCAAGAAGTTAACACT
>JANHFX010014554.1:57176-83322 GCA_027560015.1 Chloroceryle amazona
GAGAGACCTGGACAGTCTTGAGTCGATGGTCTGAGGCCAATAATATGAGGTTTAACAAGACCAAGTGCAGGGTCACAGTAACCCCCTGCAGTGCTACAGACTGGGGGATGAGTGGCTGGAGAGCGGCCTGGTAGAAAGGGACATGGGAGTACTGGTTGACAACCAGCTGAACATGAGCCAGCAGTGGCCCGGGTGGCACGGAAGGCCAATGGCATTTGGCTTGTATCAGGAATAGCGTGGCCAGCAGGTCTAGGGACGTAATTCTGCCCCTGTACTCAGTATTGGTGAGGCCTCACCTCGAGTACTGAGTGCAGTTCTGGGCCCCTCACTTCAAGAAGGATATTGAGGTGCTGGAGCGGGTCCAGAGGAGAGTGAGGAGGCTGGGGAAGGGACTGGAGGGAAAGTCTTATGAGAAGAGGCTGAGGGAGCTGGGGTTGTTCAGCCTGGAGGAGACTCAGGGGGGACCTTCTCGCTCTCTACAACTACCTGAAGGGAAGTTGTAGTCAGGTGGGGGTCGGGCTCTTCTCCCAGGCAACTAGTGACAGGACAAGAAGGCATGGCCTGTACCTGCGCCAGGGGAGGTTTAGGTTGGATATCAGGAAGCACTTCCTTACAGAAAGTGTGATTAGACACTGGAATGGACTGCCCAGGGAGGTAGTGGAGTTGCCATCCCTGGAGGTGTTTAAGGAAAGATTGGATGAGGCACTTAGTGACATGCACTAGCTAGGTGGTGTGGTGTCAGGTCTTAGGCTGGACTTGATGATCATAGAATCATAGAAATGTCTGGATTGGAAGGGACCTCTAGAAGTCCTCTAGTCCAACACCCCTGCTGAAAGCAGGGACATCTTCACCTAGAGCAGGTTGCTTAGAGCTCTGTTAAGCCCCACCTTGAGTGTCTCCAGGGATGGGACCTCAACTACCTCCCTGGGCAACTTGTTCCAGTGTTCTACCACCCTCATAGTAAAGAACTTCTTCCTTACATCTAATAGAAACCCACTCTTTTCTGAAACCATTGTCCCTCATCCTTTCACTCCAGGCCTCTGTAAACAGGCCCTCTCCAGTCTTTTTGTAAGCTCCCTTCAGGTACTGGAAGGTGGCTGTTAGGTCTCCCCAGAGACTTCACTTCTCAAGGCTGAACAATCCCAGCCCCCTCAGCCTGTCTTCATAGGAGAGGTGCTCCAGCCCCTTGATCATCCTTGTGGCCCTCCTCTGGACCTGCTACATCAGCTTCATGTCCTTCCTGTGCTGAGGGCTCCAGAGCTGGACGCAGTATTCCAGGTGAGGTCTGACCAAAGCAGAGTAGAGTGGTAGAATCACCTCTCATGATCTCTTGGCCACACTTCTTTTGCTGCAGCCCAAGATGCGATTGGCCTTCTGGGCTGCAAGCACACCCTGGCTGCTCATGTCCAGCTTCTCATCTACCAGCACCCCCAAGTCCTTTTCTGCAGGGCTGCTCTCTATCACCTTCCCCCAGCCTGTATTGATAGTGGGGATTGTTCCAGCCCAGTTGCAGGACCCTGCACTTGCTCTTGTTGAGCCTCATGAGGTTCACCTGGGCCCAGCTCTCCAGCTTGTCTAGGTCTTTCTGGATGACATCCCTTCCCTCTGGTGTATCCACAGCACCACTCAGCTTGGTGTCATCTGCAAACTTGCTGATGGTGCACTCGATCCCACTGTCTGTGTTGCTGATAAAAATGTTAAATAGGGTTAAATGATCTTGGAGGTCTATTCCAGCCTCAGTAATTCTCTGATTCTGTGATTCTGTGACTTCAGACTGTAGAACCTGCAATGTGGCAGGGTTATGTTTCCTGATAAGAAGCTTCTACAATCTATTTTAGTCTGCTTTTCCTGCCATCTTCAATCTGGGGCTCCTGTGGTTGCTTTTGAATTTAAATTTACTGTTGTTACAGTCATCTATTGTTAATTATCGTGGCCTTTCATTCTCTCTTGTCTGGGCTCTGAACAACCCAGTCTGGGGATCTTTCAGCAAGTTACAGTGCTTTAAACACAGAGTAGTTTTATATATAGGTTATGATTCATTTAGTACTGCAGCTAGACTGCTGTGACTTTGTGAAGAATAAATTTTCTTTGGCTTAGTAAAATTTTCTTAGTTTTCAAGTCCTGACTAGAATAAAAGTGTCATACATCTTATCAGGAATATGAGTCAAATCTTCTAGTTAGAATCAGAAAGTAGTGCTGTAGGTTTCTTAGCTATTTGGAGCGGTTTTCTCAAATCAATAAAGGATGGTGGTGCTAAGTCTCTACCCTCAGTGTGCTTTCAAGAATGGGCTTCTTAGGTCTTTTGGGCTAAACCTGTTTACGTTTTACTTTAGTCAGAATAGGTACTTTTTAATTTTATATTTTCTTCACTAGTTCTTAAGTTTCATTTAGATTTTAATGGGTTCTTCTGCACCATTAAGGAGACAGAGTAGATAAAAGCTAAACTCATGGAGTAAAAGTAAAAAACTAAAGAGCCTTGTCATATTAATTACTCAGCGAAACAAAAACATAAGGCAGAAATCCAAGACTGGGGGGCTTTTTTTTTGCTTTGTAGGTGACTCTTAAGAAGGTAGGCATAAGTGTTGTGATAGTAAGATAAATCTTTCAAGAACTGTTTGGCTGGAAGGATATGAAGTGTTGCTATTAATAGGTGTAAATACTCTGAACAATGATCAGAATTTCTCTGTGTTGCTTAATTTAATGATTACTGAGTAAGCAAGCAGAACAAGTTGCACAGTCCAGGTTTGTAGGGGAAATTACAAAGTTAGAGTGGAATGGATGCTGAAAGCACATAAAGATAGGAAGAAGTAGGCAAAGCCTAGAATAAAATCTCAACTCTGGGGTTGTGCATGCCATGAAGAAGAAAACTGTCTTAGAATGTTTCTACATGTGAGGACAAATTAAGTGAGACTTGTGAGGAAGGAGACTGACTGCAGGATCTGAAGAGAAACAGTAAACATTCCATGCTTTTTTCTGTCATCTAGAAACATACATTCAAATAAGAGAAAATGAGCTGAATGGTGTCTGTAGTATTGAGGACAATTTTGGTCAAGGATGGGAAGATTCCACTTGCCTGACAATGCACTGGCTTCCCAGTGTGTAGCAGTTACTTGTGGACAGATGCCTGTAAATTGACTATATTTGAGAAAAAGAAAGGAGGACACAGTCTTGGCTGCATATTTTGAGCTGGCCAAGTTATTTGCCAAAAAAGAGGGTGAAATTTGTTTGGCTATTAGAAGATGAAGTTTCTCCAGTACTGGCTTATGTTACGGTCGTGAGTAGTAGCACGCTACAGCATACATACATGAAAGTGGAAAAAAATTTAAAAATTGCTTTGTAATTAGAGTTAACCACCAGTTGAGGATTCATCACATATTGCAGCATCTGCAGTGATGCAGGTTGTCTGTTGCCCGAGTGAAGACTAGCTCCAAGAAAGTGTCTGGGAAGGCACAGGTACCATGTCTTCTCTATCTCCTTAGGGAGAATTATGTTTCCTGCTAGAACACACTTGTAGAGGAGGGAAATTCTAATGCAGAGCAAACTGATAACCACACTAGAAGGACAACTGGGTTTTATTTTTTCTATCTCTAATTCACTGTATCATGTATATGTTACTTTTTGTTTTATGAGACTACCAGTCATGATTACGGGTCCTACCAAAAGAAATACTCTGCGAACGCAGCAGAGAGACCCTTCTTCTGTTACAAGAAACAAATTTTTGTCATGTGCTACTGCACTTTTGTCTCATAGGTTGCCTATCATTGTTAGCATTTTGTTGGAGAAAGTATTGTTTATTTATCTTAAGGAAATAAAAGGGAAGAATTTTGGAAAGCAACAAGTAGAAGATGAGTTTAAGCAGATGTTAGGGAAGCAGGTAATAATCCTATCTGCAGTCTGCCTAGTTTATGAAGATCAGGTTGTGAGTATCTGCTTCATACATCATTGCCAAAGAAATTATGAACGTACTGTTCTTTATTTATTGGTTGTCAGAGATGAAGTATCAAGTGCAGCAAATAAATCTTGATTTTCCTAAGTTCAGTTGACATACTGGAGCCAGGTAGCATATAACTTGGATCTAATAAGCTGAGCAAATGTGATATGGAAGACAAAGAAAGAAAAAATGAATATGCAGCTTCTCAACTCTAGATTACATATGAACAGTGGAAAAGACAGACATTCTTTCCCTCTCACCCCCACCTTCTATAATATCCCTAACTCCTTCGATTAATGCTGTTTCAAAAAAAAAAGGCACACAAACAGGAAAAAAATCTCACCTTAATCAAGGGGTTCATAAAATTGTATGAAACCCTAAAATTCTTCTTTAAGAGGCATGGGATTGTATATTTTGCAGAGCTCTATATTTAAGCAATCTGCCTAGAGACAGGGTGAAGCAGTTCAGGGAACTCTGCTGGAAAACCAGGTTTCCTAGGCACTGAAAATGTCACACATTGAAAACGAGTCAGGTCTTTGTCAGAGATGCATTGGCTCAACTATACCGCCTTCAGTAAAGCAAATGATCCATCCAGGCTGTCTCGCTATGCATTTTCTGCTCTGGCCAAATGAATGGAGGAGCCTCCTCATCTGTGTGCTTTAAAACAGTAGACTGGCTTGCTTTAATGTGCATTTGTTTTAATTACTGGCTATTTATTTCTTATTTGGTGGACACTGGGGACTGTTCTATAGACTCCAGAACATTGTATGTTTATAGTTTTCCACATGAAGTATAACATAGGTGTGTTATCAGCACCTTTCCAGCTCTCAGTGCAAAGCACAGCACCGGGAGGGCTGCTATGGGGAAAATGAACTCCAGCTCAGTCAGACCCAATAGAGTACATATAACTGTGTATTACTTCAACGAGAAAAATACACATTAGCTGAAGAAGTACAGGACTGACGAAGGTATATGATTTCAGAGAAGCTCACAAACAAGCATTGTCAATTAAGACAGATCTACAAAAGTAATGTGTCCATAAAACAAATAAAATTTGGTGAGAAGAACTGAAACAGAAGGAAAAATCAGCAGTAGAATGAGTGCATGTGTTTGTGTAAATCATTTGAGGTGTGCTAAAACAAAGTATCAGGGAACTTGCAGAAATGAGAGGCTACAAGTAACTGTCTCCACAGCTTTTTCTACCTTTCATAGTTTGGCATTGCCAGTTGTTACCATTGAGTGAAAATTCTTTCTATTGCAGCTGCTGAGAAGTTCTTTGGTGAATAACAGGACACAGGCCAAGGTGGCAGAAGAGCTGGGTATGCAAGAATTTGCCATCACTAATGACAAGACAAAAAGACCCGTAGCTCTTCGAACTAAGACTTTGGCTGATCTCTTGGAATGTGAGTTAATTTGGGTTTCACAGCTTAATACTTATGCGACTTCTTTTTCCTTGGGGCTTGTTTAAGAAGGCAGTTAGAAATCCCCCAAATCACTATTAAAAATGTATGTTCAGGTTTTCAAATTAATTATGCCTATACCTCTGAAAGCCTAGATTTTTGAAGCAGTATGAAAGCAGGAAGGAGCCATAATTGCAAAATTGTAGGTTTTGAAATTGAGGGCTCATGAAGACCAGGTCAGAAGCATGTCTAGAAAGTTAAAACCTGTAATCCTAGTTGAGCTATCTAACAGCAGTTTCTATGTTTCATTAATATCTTTGTGTCACTGTTGGAAGATAAAATAGTTCCTTCAGCAGGTGGCTATTTGTGGTTCATTTGACTGCGTTTTAGGAGGTTTCAAAGGGGTCATTCCACAAGAGGGAAAGATACATGGAAATTAAAGTCTTTTTCATCCATATATGAAAGTTCGTGATACCTTCTTTTCAAGGAAAGAGGAAATGGTGATAAATATTTGGCGAAGAAAGTTAATCTGTATCTTGTATATTTTGAGGTATTTCGTGAGCCATTCAGACCTCTTGAATTTTGTCAGATCCTCTAAGCAAATGGAAATAGCACACAGAAGGAGTGATTTAGGTCTAAAATGTTTTATGGTACTGACGTGATTTATTTGTAAGCATCCATAGTCTCCTGGCTAAAATGTGAGATTAGGAACTGAATGTTGTTTCTAGCTCTTTAAATGACTGAGAGGATTTGGGTAAGTCACTTAATCTCTTGGTCACCTTTATTTTTTGCTGTGTATGCAGGTTAATAATACCCTCATCAGGTTACTGCTGTGAAACATAATTTAATATGTCTTTAGAGTACTTAGAGATACTAGTTTTCAAGAGTGTAAGCCATCAATGTTCTCCTTGGATCAGTGACAGTATTGTGTGGGTTTGGTTTTTTTTCCAGCCTTTATTGCTGCCCTGTACATTGACAAAGATTTGGAATACGTTCACACTTTCATGAACGTATGCTTTTTTCCACGTCTAAAGGTAAGATCAGTCATGTTCCTACTTTCCTGCCTCTCTGTTTTAATACATTGTTGTGGTTGAGAGTCTTAGCACAGTCTCCCAATCATAAAAGCATCTTTGTGAACTTCTTACAGGAGTTTATTTTAAATCAAGATTGGAACGATCCTAAATCTCAGCTTCAGCAGTGCTGCTTGACTCTCAGGACAGAAGGAAAAGAGCCAGACATTCCTCTTTACAAGTAAGAACCAGCAGCATATGCAGACATGCTAATTATCAGTCTTTCTTGTATATGGAGGAAGATACGATCAGTCACCCTCCATTTTTCCTATAGTTTGGTTTTAGTGTAGTATTTAAGCCCTCTGGTCTCTCTTTGTCTGAAGATGGAATATGTCAGACCAATGATTTCCTAGCTTTCGGTGTTTTAAACCATTGCAAGGAAGAACTAGTAAACATTTTACCTCGCACAGTTGCAAGGGAAGATAAAATTCTGTGCTCAAATGGAGTTTTTAATTGCCACCATTCTATATTTGTTCTTCTTTTAATTCAAGGAATGGCAGCATTTTAAATTAAATGTACAGAACAATGGCTGTTGGGGTGTGAAGTCAACATATCTCCATTTTATTTTCAGTAATAGTATGAAATTTCTCTACATTCTATATTATTATTATGCAGATGTAATAAATGTCTTGTGTTACACATCCTGTTTGTAGGCTCTGTTTCTAATCCACAGAGTCAGGCATTGAAATACAACACAAATTTTAGACATTTTTGCTGTGCAATTCAGCCCGTGTATCTCCTTCCATTTAGGGATAGAAGATCTCATGGCAATGAACCTCTTTACTTATACACCTCAGTTAGATACCTGAAACTAGAAGATAGATACCTAAAGATAGATCTCCCTTCTCTCTTTCACTTGTAAAATAGCATAATAGCTGCTTCAAAAATGCAAGAATAAACTTAAGATTGTATATTGCATCTGTATCCATTCAATTAATGTAGGAACAGGTGCAACAGTAGCACCCAAAAGAAGAGATAAAGGCTATGCAAGTAAGATGTGTGTTGTTGGTATTATTATATCATGAAAGGTATGAAGAATGGAAGTCTAAGTACATCTGTCACACCTACAGAAGTAAAGTTTTCAGTGAAATGTAGCAGTTCAGTTATAGTGACAAAGTGCACTTCAGAAATAATGATCACATTAACACTGCAGCTGAAGCTCTGCCAGTCTGACTCCCCAGTGTCTGTGTATGAGGACTCACAGCTTTGTCTTCAGTGAGCGAGGTGAATACAATAAAAACAATCCCTGATTTTTGTAAAACCCACTGCATATCAAATACTACATGTTTGTTTTGTTCTTCTGTGATGATAAATTGATTTTTATAGTACAGCTTAGAGCTTGTAATGTGCTGTTATCTTCCTATTATCTTGCTAAATTCCTTTTCTTGGGGTTTCACTGCAGTTGGTACCACTGCTTTTAAATTTGGGGTGGGTTTTATTTGTTCTTGTCACAGCACACGGAAGCAGAGTACTATAGTTAGATACTTGAAAAATTGATGTGGAATTGGTGCTCTTTCCAGAAAGAAATAAGGTAGCAGACAGAACTTGAGCTGACAGTGGGGAGAGATTCAGGACAGCAGGAAAAAACAGCAAAGGAAGCAAGTCATTACATGCCTAGGGAATTATCTTTTTTCCCCTTTAGATGGCTGTTGATGCATGTCCTAGACTTTAGCTCAAGTGGGAAGTCGTTTTGTGACAAACTGTAACTTTTCAAAGCTGAAAGAAAATTTCTTTGTACTGTGGTAATTCAGTATGTAGGGGGTTACCATGTCCACTATAAAGTCCTTTTAAAACCTTGCTAACTGCACAACTCTTGTGGACTAAAATTTTAGTGCACACAATAGTCATATTAGTTTGATTATTTGCAGTTGCACAGCAATGCACAATTTGTATGACTTCATTGCAAGTGTTTTTGCATTGTTTAAGCACTTTGTATTATAGCTTACGTTTTTCCTTATAGGTTAAAGTTTTAATTTTCATATGGTGCTTCTTGATTGAACCAGGAGGAATAAATATAACCAATATAAGCAAGGTGCATTTTATGTAAATTACTCCTTTTTATTGCATACCGTACTGATAATCTCTGGCTTAATGTGATTTATACAGGCATCTTTCAACCCTCGCTCTATGCCTTGCACTAATTCCACTATATGTATTGACCAGACGGAAAGCTTGATGATGTGCGTACCACAAATAGATTCTGTTTTTTAATACTTCCTGCTTGAATAAATCATATCTTTCTTATTTCAGAACTTTGCAGACAGTGGGACCGTCTCATGCCAGGACATACACAGTAGCTGTCTACTTCAAAGGGGAAAGAATAGGATGTGGTAAAGGTCCAAGGTATAGTGAAAAGTTAATCACTTGATGTTAAAATTTGAGTGGGGCCATGTCCAAAATGGTTAGCCCTGGAGACAGATAACTGTATGGCTGGCCTTAGAAAAGGAAAGCTATAGACTTGTCTTGAAGCTATTCTGAGATTCTGCCTCAGGAATACCTGGAAAGTTCAATGTCTGTGTAGTTTGGAGTCATAACTTTTTTTTTGGTGAACTTGCCTACAGGGTGGCTGCAATGCTAACCTGTTTGTGGATTTCAAACTAGAAACGGCAGAACATGTTCCAGAAAATAGTGACTTTATCTTTGGCTTTGCTACTGGATTACTGTTGAACTTAAGCTGACAAGTTAAGGGTGCAAGACTCTCGGGTTGTTTTTTTCTGGTGTTATTACTTCTATTCATTTTAGAATGGCTTCCAAAATGGCAACAACTTCAGCCACGAACCCTAAAGACCTAATCTTACTTGCTGCTACCAAATCTGGTGGTGCTTTTAAAAATATCATTGTTTTTATTGCACTCACACCTCTGTGATTTTATTCCTTTTGCCCTCTCAAGTAAAAGAAATGCTTCAGTGAAGAATGGACTAGAATATTCTGTTACTGTTATTGATCTAAGTTTAAAAATATTCTACTGTAGCAGTACTGCTATTGCTCACATATTTATGGAAAGGCTGATACATCTTACGCTCTGGGAATAACTAGTTACTGGTTATCCGAAGAGTTTATTACAAAATGGTAGCTAGTGTTCCAGTTTGTCAGAAACTTTACTTTATTCTGTACAATTTAGATCTTGGGTAACATGTTTATGTTTCACTTTCACAGTATTCAGCAAGCAGAAATGGGAGCTGCAATGGATGCACTTGAAAAATGTAAGATATATGGCCAACAAAGAAATAAATTTATAGTTTATGTCTTTGATCTTTAGCGAGGAGAAGTCCAGGTTTTGTGGGGTATAAGATTGGAAGAGAACAGAAGATGCTGTCAGCTTCTTGTACTTTCTTGTTTCTTCTTGTACTTCTTGCACTTCCAAGATAATTTTGTAACAGGTGAAGTTACTATGATACCAACAGATACTTTTTTTAAGGAGCTGATCAGCTACCCAGGCTGCAGTTTAGTGGGAACCCTGTGCAGTGAAGTCTGTTTGAGACTTTTCCATGCAAATAGACAGTGGGATAAGACTGCTTAGTCTCTGATGGTGTGGTTTTCTCATACCCTAATTTAAGGAAGCAGAGAAATTACTTTTCAGTTGCCAGTCTAGAAAATAAAATTTTATCTCAGTTAATATGTTAAATAAGCTAAGACTTGGTTAAAATCTAACAGGTAGAATCCCAGCCAATGTAAGCAGTATTTTATCTGTTAAGAATGGTTTATATCAGGTGAGGATCTGGTCTTCATTTCTCAAAATTATGCACAAGATAGTCAGCATGAGAGCAGTCCTTCATTTCATTGGGATTTCAGATATGAAAGGAATGAATGTATGCAAACTCTTTATACAAAAGAACTTGGATCAGTTGTGTTTGTGCCAGGTTTGCACGTACTATAAGCGAATAGGTTATAAGCGTTTTGTGCAGCAGAAGGTCTATTCAGAAAAACATGGGGAAGTATTTTTTTTTATTTTTTTTTTTTCATTTGATTCATACGAAAGACAGGCAGTTCCTCAGATACCAAAGATTTTTAATGTTATCTCTACATCTGGAATTCCCAGGGCTTAAAAATTTCAGAATCCTGGTAATTCAGATTTTTTTTTTTTATATCCATCTGCTCGGCATATACTTGTCACCACCAGTAAAGTTGGCAGGTGCTAAAATATAACTTCCCTTCTCTGCTGAGTATCTGCAAAAAGGTACTGAAGTTTTCCTTGAGTGTTTTTTTTCTTGTGATAATATCATGAGTCAGAGAGCTGTGAGCTTCATCTCCTATCAGTCCAACAACTTCACAGCTTCTTTCTGACATACAGATTTGTTTGAATACCATGGACTTCTGGAGGTGTCTACTCCAACTATCCTGAAAAACAGAGCCAACTTTCAGTTTAGGTCATGTTTCTCAGTGCCTTGCCAGTTTTGAGTATCTTTAGGGATGGAGGCTCCAAAGCCCCTATGGGTACCTGTTCTGTTATGTGTATGTTTGTGGAGTTTTTCATTGTTTGGTGTTTTGGTTTTTTTTTAATGTATAAGTACTTAACTTCAAGTAAAAGTAATTTTCATGTACCTGTTTATACATACATATATGATGCCCATGATAAGTTTATTACATGAATTTCCTTCTCACCATCTTAAATGAATTAGAAACAGGTTGCCACCAAGCTGAGTTCTTCAGAGTTTTTAAAAGAATCGCCTTACAGGCACAGTGCTAAAAATCCGATTTGCATTTTATGGTGCACATGAGCAACAAAATATCCCAGAAATCCATTAAACAAAGCACTAGTGTTGTTTTTTTTTTTTAAAAAAAAAGTGCAATTTAAAACCAGTTTTCTTTAGTTTAGATTGCTTTCTGGTTTAAATAAATATACCCTCCTATGCCGAAGTTGTAAATAACCGATGAATAAACCTTTTATTCCCTGTAGTATATAATAAAAGACACAAATTTCACCAGCCAATAAAGCAAAGCAATAGAAAGTCATTCTGCATATGGCTTCTGCACCGTGTTCTCTAGCTGAACAAATCTGTGCTGGGACCCAGAAAGAGGAGGAAAACACTTGAGGCCAAGGGACTTCTCCCTGAGGAGCCTCAACCCAAGTCTCTCTCAGTAGCCAGCTAGAGAGCAGTCCTTTGCTGAGAGATCTCCCAGATTTGCTTAGGGCTTTAGAGGTCAGCTTAGTAACTCTTTGTGTTCATCTCAGACACAGATAGGTAGTGTGGGGCTCTGTGTGATCCCAGCAGGACTTACTGACTGCAGGTTGCCATGTACTCTACCATGTCTTTGTTTTTTTACTGTCTGGAGGGTGCAGACCTCTGCTGCACAGAGACACAGTTGAATGTCAGCACCATGGTCGTGCAGGAAACATGTTATTCTGTCAGCTCGGCACTAAACTAAGAGCAATTCTGATCAACTCCATAACCTGGTTTAACAGCTTCCGTTCTAAACTAGTGTAGATACGTACAAGCCAATGGACAAGTGTCTGAAATCAGAAGCATTCATCTGCCCAGCTGTTTCTCCCTAGCCTCAGCCTTGTCTAGATCTGTCTTAGCCAGTCTTCACTCAACTGTGCTCTTAGAGACTACGCTAAAGCTGTGTTCTGGTACGTAGCCAAGCATGAACATTTTGAGGACCAGATTTTTACTGGGTTCCATTTTGCTACGTGATTACTTTCCCATTAGGAACCCTGCCATAATGTGGGGCATCTAGTGGATTCTGCATGGTGTAAAATAATCATAATAACAAAAGTAATAGAAATATCTGTGTAATGCTTCAGACCAGTGGCTCATACTATTTGCAGTGAGAACCAGACAAAAAACCTTGACAGCATTGCCAGTAGTCTCACATTTATTTTTCAGTATCAAACACCTGTTGCTAAGGGAACAGAATGTAAAATCCAGGTAATACCTGGCCATGTGGCAATACCAGGGTTTTATCTTTTATTTTTGTGAGGGTATTAGATTGTGCATCCCTTTGTAGCAGGGGAAACAGATGCGGAAATCGTAAAGAAATCAAAGTCTTATGACACACAGCTCTGGTTTACTATGGATAATTAGAAATAAATGAGTAAAAATAGTAATAACATTATTACTCCCCATCCCTAATCTCATCAAAGTTTAAAAAAAAAAAAAAAAAAAAAAAAAGAGCTGAGGCTTTCTGTGTTACCAGTTTGTTTGTTAATGTAAAATATTTCTCCTTGTGTCAGATAACTTTCCCCAGATGGCCCATCAGAAACGGTTCATTGAACGGAAGTACAGACAAGAGTTGAAAGAAATGAGGTGGGAAAGAGAGCATCAAGAGAGAGAGCCAGATGAGACTGAAGAAGCAAGGAAATAAAAGGAGGGCACAAAAGCACTGGCATATTTACTTACTTAATAACTCTGACTGTAGTCTGTGGAGACCTAACCTAGTTTCTTGCAGATGATGAATGAAGAGTGCCTGTTATATCAAATAGAAAATCATAATCTTTTCAAAGTGTGTGTATATATAGTATTTCTTTAATTTGGTTTTACGTGCAAAGTTGGCTTGGCTTTTTAATAAGATTTGGTTTAAAATCATTTTAATTTTTATTAAAAACACTGGGATTATTTTTATTATTTTTACTGTCTTGTATGAAGTAATAAAGTATTAATTTTAAAAGCCTGTAGGAGGAAGAGCTGTTCAACAATTGTCTCTTATGTCCAAATGCTGTTTTGTCAGTGACCAGCAAAGTTGTTGCATGAACTTCACTGTAGAGGAGGAAAGTATTATGAGAAACTAATTCAGCAGATCACTTAAGCGTGTACCTAACGTTTGCAGCTAAATGTACTACTTGACTCTGCTAAACCAGAGCCGTAAACTTCATGTTCTTTTACAGAAACTGGTACAGCAACTTAAGCAAAGGAGAGACTAGGTTTTGTTTCAAACAGCAGATTCCACATCTGGAATGTGACACAGGTATATGGGGAAAGTCACAGATTTTTGTCTTTAAGTCAGTATTACAAAACTCTTAGTAAAAACAAAAAGAATTATGAAGAGAATGACAGCTTATTCTATATAGAGAATTTACTGAGTTTACAAGTTCAGTTTCATTCTCAACTTCTCGCTCTATCAAACAGGTGGATACTTTAGTGGATTTCTTTGTCCAGAAGATACCAGAGTGTCCATAATATTCAAATGATATATTAGAAATTCCATTCAGGTGGTCTTCCAGATAGCTTCACTGAAAACTCTTTGTATCCAAAGGAGGCAGAATTTGTCCCCAGGGTGTAGTTCAAAGATGGTGTACAGTTTTAGGTCACCCAGTTTTCTTAATTTTTAGTGTCTGTGGCTTCTGTTAGACACAGACATCTCTTCTATAAAAGCTCTGAATGGTACCAAAAGTGTAACATCCACTGTCTTGGTGACTTGTCCAACTAACTACCAGCTTCATTGTAGATGTTGGTGCATTGTTCGTCCTTTTCATTTGCCTGCTTCAAGTCATTCAATTTTGTTAATGGTGAGTTCTGAGTTAAAACAGTTCCTTAGTATGTATTGTGTAGTCATTTATTTTCTGATAAATGAAAGAGAATAGTTTGGGTTGAAAGGGACCTCTAAAGGTCATCTAGTCCAAGCCCTCTGCAGTGAGCAGGGACACCCTCAACAAGATCAGGTTCTTCAGAGTCTCATCACACCTCACCTTGGATGTTTCCAAGGATGGGACCTTCGCTACCTCCTTGGGAAACCTGTTACAGTGTTCCACCACTTTCATAGTAAAGAACTTCTCCCTAAAGTCCGATCTAAATCTACCCTTCTCTAGTTTAAAACCATTGTCCTTCGTCCTATCATCATCATACCCTTGTAAACAGGCCCTCTCCAGCTTTCCTGTAGGCCCGCTTCAAATACTGGAAGGCCACCCTATAAGGTCTCCCTGGAGCCTTCTCTTCTCCAGGCTGAACAACCCCACCTCCCTCAGCCTGTCCTCGTAGGAGAGATGTTCCAGCTCTCTGATCTTCATGGCCCTCCTCTCGACCCACTCCATCAGGTCCATGTCCTTTTTGTGTTGACTCCAGTGCTGGACGTAGTACTCAAGGTGAGGTCTCAGCAGAGTAGAGTGGCAGAATCATCTCTCTCAACCTGCTGTCCATGCTTCTTTTGATGCGGTCCACGATGCAATTGGCCTTCTGGGCTGCATGTGCGCACTGTTGGTAACAACTCACAGTGTTGATAAACTCTTATTTTCCTTAAGTGTGCATTTTCTTTCTGCTTCAGATGCTTTTTGGCAAGTCATTTTTGCATCTTTTCTAATGTAAGTAACACAAATATATGTGATGAGATACCAGGTGGCTTTGTGAGCATGGATGCAAACGTCTGGCCCACAGAAGTCATGCAGGCTCTTGAAAGAGACCTGTTTCCCAATCACCACTTTATGCTGAGCAATTCAGTGGTTGTCTGAAGCACCTTTCTGTAGGTGTGTGGTGGGCATTCATGAAAGCACTTTATTGCAGGTAGATACAAGTGTAGCTGAAAACTTGAGACTACACAAATGTGTTCCCAAAGTTTTACTTCTGAGCTAATCAATGTCTATTTTCATAAGCGCTCTTTTGTACACATGCGAGGTGCACTTAAATGTATTTATTTTTAAAACTTGACCCCACAGCACTACCTCACTTCTTCCAGCTCCTGTGGTTGCCTTTTCTTAATGGATTGATGCTTTAAATCTCAGAGGATGGGAGAAAAAAACCTCAATGCATTCTCTAATTTAGAGAGTGATAGCAAACTGTTAAAACATAAAGGAAGGGATAAAACCAAGAAGATAAAGGCAAAGAGCTGCTCTCTGCTGGATGCTGCTGTTCTTTGACTTTTGAGAAGTGATTGTAACTCTTTATAGCTTCACTCTGTAAATAAAAAGCTGAGATGCCTCTAAACAGTAGCAGGCTTGAAAAGCAAGCAGCAACAACTCCCCTGCCCTCAAGTCTTTTGTACTTCAAATTCTTTTGTATAATTGCCCATCTGCTTCTGGCAGGAAGTTGAAATGCTGCATTAGTAGAGGGTTAAGGATAATTGTGTACATCATTATTTTATTTTTCCCACTTAACTGTGACCTGATTAATGCATTTAACAAGTGGAATGTGCAGTGACTTCATTTTCAGGTGTATGGTTGCTTTGCAAATTTCTCTCATTCTATCCGATGTCACAGAGTACCCCAGTGGAATTGTTAGCTCATAGTTTTAACATTACTGTAATTCTTCCTGTAAATCATTTCACTTTTTAGCTGTAAGAAGACTGTGATATTTTCATTAAAAATAGATTGATTTTATCAGATATCCTTTTTGGGGGAGGACCCTAGAACTGTTCTCTTTTCTTCTTTGACCCAGAAATTGCTTGAAACCAAACATATTTTTAAAACAATTTCTGCATTCCATTACTACAATTAATGAATTTTAGGTCTTCCTCAATAAAAGGCAGATGATAACCATTTTTTCATGAGTGGGCTATTTTACCTTTTTTTACAGTATAAGCATGGGCTAGGAAGATTGCCTGAAGAAATTTTGGTTTCCTTGTCATGAGGGCAGAAAACAAAAGGTAGACATTCACATTTCCTTTGTCTATGTCAAAACCACTGTGTCTTTCCTTGTACACACTGCCTAAAAACAGCAGCTGTGAATGTTTCTGATAATTTAAGGACATGTATAGGAAATGTAAGGAGAGCACAGTCCTTTATAACACACACTAAGGAGACAGAGTTGTTTCTTTAAGTTGCCTTGGATTTGGGAAAGATGATTACTGAGCTCATGCTAGTGAGTGAATGACTGTAGTTGAAGTAGGCCAATGTGGCTGCTTTTTAGAAATGTGGAGGTGTCTCTGGCTTATTGAGATCCTTTTTTGATTGCTCTGGAGCCTGACCTGATCTATAGGTTCTCATGCAAGATCCGTTGACTTGATTTGGGTACAAGTAGATGAACGAAGAATGAGATCCTTTGAAACCACAGCTTTTTTTTTTTTTTTTTAATGGGCATATGTACAGAACATTGATTAGAATTGCAGCTCATTTGATTAGTTTTTGATTTGATTTACCTAAAATTCATCATTGTTATTTGCAGGGCCTAAGTTTTCTTTGTAAGATTTCCATTTCTGGAAAATTATTTACCAGTGATACTAAGAGAACCTTGGTCTCTAAGACTGTTGTAAACATTGTTGGTAATAAAGTTTTCCAAAAAAAGACTTCAGGCATAGTTGTTACTCGCTAAAACAATTTGGAGATCAAAAGGCAAATCCTGATCATCTGTCTCCCTACTTCAAAGACTCCGATTATACAGGCTACATATTTAAATGAAGTCAGCAGTTGTAAAAAGTTTCTGTTTTGTGGAAGTTTGTAAAGCTCTGTAAGAGTTGATCATCTACATTGTACACTGTCTTAATGGGGATGGTATAGTGATAGAAATTCCTGTGACCCATACATCCTGCCCTGCTTCTCCCCTTTCCCATCCCCTCCACCCCTGGGTTATAGTTTTGTCATTGAACATTTCAAATAGTTTTACCTAAGTGGGGAATAATAGCCAGAAATGGTTCGTGTTTTGTTCCTTGAAGCGTAGTGAAAACTTGCAGTTCAAGAGTACTCTGCTGTCTTCTGGTGCCTGCAAGCCTGAATGTTTAGCTCTTGGAATGACTGACACCTTACTGTGAATAGGCTCAGAAATGAAATGTGGCATGTCTCGTTATTGGTTGCTGGTAATTTTTCTTCACCAATCAGTCATGGTGTCAGTGAATAGGCATTCTGGATTTTGCTGTCTTTTCATTCATATTTAAGGGAATAACCTGGAAATAATCTGCACAATAAACTGATGGCTGCATAATGAACTTTCATTTACTTATTAGACATAATTAAAAAAAAAAAATGGCAAAAAAAAGCTGTAACTAATATGGTAGGCAGAGCAGGAAATCTGATCTCTTATCTGTCATGGACACATTTCCATAGCATTTATTCTTATTGCAGAGCTGCTCATTAGACCATCTACCACTGAAAAATAGGTTAACTCCTTGTATTTTGAAGACACAATTTCTCTGTGTATGAAGATACTAGTTAAAATGGATTGCAAATCTGGAGGTGTACTGATCAATTCAAATTACAGGCAAGGTGGAAATTTTTATTCTAGTGAGAACAGCCTTGTCAAAGTATTTAATGACTTTTTCTTCTCTGATATTCTTATGTGTGTTCTCAGCTTGAGTTAATGAGTTTCTTAGCAAATTGTTCATGTTTATGGACATGTTTATGCTATGTCTACCTTTCAATGAAATGTTAGGTAAGACCATCCTTCACATCTTAGCATTTCTCTGCATTCCCCTTTTAAAGTAATTTTGTCTGTAGAAGGAAATAAGGGTCAAGGACTTCACACTGGTCTTGGTTTGTTTTCCTTATTTTCTTCTCTTCATAATAGCCTACCTCCTTGCTGTTGCAGTGAGCTACTCAGCTAGAGCAACTCTTTGAAGCTTGCAGAAGAGAAGACCATTCTAGGCACTTGTGGCTGTGCTTTCTGTGCACAGACATGTTCTTGACCTGGAAGATAATGAGCAAAGGGAGAGGAGCATTGCTGACTGGAGTACATGGGCTGGTATCACCATGCTGGAAGATCTGCCAGGGAGTCAGGAAAGCAGCACAGTCAGAGGCTGACCCTGCAGCTGCAGCTGTGAGTGTATTGTATTGGTCGGAACAGGTGGGCTGAGCCTGTGAAGAGAAATTAAAGGGAATATCTCCCTTGTTTTTAAAAACTCAAAAGACAACGTCTGCTCAGAGACAGAGAAGAGTTTCACTGCCTCTCCAGCTGTCCTGGATTTTTTTTATTCCATGCCTGATTTTTCAGGAACCCTTGAGTTTCACAGATTCTGGAGTCCTAAGATGAAATAGGTTACATGCTCCAGCCACTCAGATTTCCCTATCCATCGAGGAGCAAGTTTACCTCGGGGGCCCTTTTTTTTTTCACCTACTTGCTAACAAGATAACAACCTCACTAACAGTATATTTTCCTGTGTCTGAATCATCACTGCATTTCCTAAAAGGATCCCAAAGTCTTTCACTAGTAAAGGTATAGCTGATATACCTGTGACTTACGATGCAATCGTACGTGAATGCCTCAAGCATGTGATTCTGTTCCTCTTCATGGCAACTGAGTGGAGGGAATAAGGGACTATTTATTCTATCACTGAGAGATGAAAACAAGAATGAAATTGTCACTTGGGTCCAAACCTCAGGAGGCCTGTGGTAGGATAATGATGTCTCATCCAGTGGATTCCTTAGTCTGTGGATTAAGTAAAATTTTATTTGAAAGCCTCCTACATTTCCCGAGTCTGAGTGTGTCTTTGAGGGAGAAAAAGAGAACTGGTTATGCAGGCTGGTCAGGGTCGCCCTCATCCCTTTTTTCTCTGGAGTCTTGGGAAACAATGATCAAGAAAACCTAAAATTCCCTATCCTAACACCTAAATCCCCAATCTAAAAATGGGGACTCTACTATGAGAGGTCAGCTCCCACAAAGTATGTTGCTTGTACACCTTTTTAGAAAAATAAGTCCACTTACAGCAGACATTTCAAAAGTAATCCATTAGCAAAGGATAGGCTCTTGAGCTGACAAATAATGAATTTTTACTGGTGGCAGGAGCAGCTCATGCGTCAGTGGTCCAGAAGTGAGGAAGCAGTGATGGGTGAGTGTTTGTCACTGGAGGTAGCTTGTTATTTATTTAAAGATGGGTATTGTGGTTATGGGAGCCCATGGGACCCCACTGATGGAAGCCGGGCCAGTGTTTCTAGAAATAAAACAAAACCTACTTCCCTGCAGGTTTCTTCTTGTCATTACTTCAGCCATTTACTGTGTCAGAACAGTTCTGACATGGTGACCAGTTTTTGCTGCCAACTAGAATTACAATTCAAATATTGCAGCTGTTTCCAGAGGGATACTTGAACTGGCAGATAAAAGCAGCCATCTCCTAATCCTGCAGCACTTGAAAGTGTTAGTGTTATTCAATATCCAATTATAAATATATTTTTTATGAAAAAGGAAAAAAATCTAACTATAAGTCTCTAAGATAAGAATTTTTAATGACCTCACTGGACAAGTCATCCAAAATTGCCGCTCTTCTGTTCTTGGGATAATAAATATCATCAAATACATAAGAATCTTTTAGCTTTGCCATCATTAAGAAAAAAGAAATATCATGAAATCCAAAGGAGAGGAAAAAAAAAAAAAAAGAAAGAAACAACTGTTTTAATCTTTGACATTTAAAATTCTGTTCATTCAACGCTGTTGTTGTCTTCCTTCTTTCAAAAAACAAGCCAAATATTTTAAATATGTTTTCTACCTGTCAGATTTTACAACCGATATCCTG
This sequence comes from Chloroceryle amazona, assembly GCA_027560015.1. NCBI lineage: Eukaryota > Metazoa > Chordata > Aves > Coraciiformes > Cerylidae > Chloroceryle > Chloroceryle amazona. The sequence goes on from JANHFX010014554.1 coordinate 76,883, forward strand.
TCTCAGTGGGTGTTTGTACACTAACAATCAAAAGCAATCTATGTGTTACTGCTTACTGCTTTTTGAATCAGGGCTTGACCAGACATCCAAAATTGTGGAACACTGCCAACCTTATAAACTCTCAAAACTTTCAGAGAATTCAGTGTCTTTACCCAGGAACTGGTTTTCAAGACTTCCCACTTCTTTTCCTTCCATTGCTTTCAATGTTGTTTACATTTTTCAACGTTCTCATTGGGTTTTTATTTGTTTTTTTTTTTTTTAATGTGGTCTGTAGTACTACTGTCTCCTATTTCAAAATTCCCTGATCCTTACTTTTGGTTATCAGATATGGCATCTACTCCTTGCCCACTGTGAGAAAAGACAATAAATTACCTTGAACTCTTTGCCCCTTCAAGTCATATGTCAAGCAACCTGCTCTATTTGCAGATGTCCTTGCTCGCTGCAGGGGGTTGGACTAGATGACCTTGAAAGATCCCTTCCAACACCAACCACTCTGTAATTCTTCAATACTTCAATGTTATTACCCCAAATCAAGTATGAACAGCAAGAACAAAAGCCTCACTGCACCCGTGCAAATCAAATACTGATTTTTTCCAGTACAAAGTGGGGAAGGGGGTTCTGTCAGACATTTTAAGAGAGATTGTGAAGTCTTCAGGTGTGTAGCAATGTACTTTTTGCAGCTTATGTTGCAAATTTATGACCTTGGATTACATTTGGCATCTACTTCAGCTGGCATCTTATAAATGGACATTTGTACGTGTAAACAAGGAGAGAAAGGTAAGAGAAGGCAGAACGGTTACCTAAAAGAGTAGGAAAAAGGTTTACTTGAACACTGATGAGAAGAAGAGATTGATTTGAATAGAATAATATGTTAACAACTTCCAAGTACATACGGAAAAATATTTGGTTTAATTGTAACATAAACACAACTCTATGCCATGTGCTTCAGTTAAGAATTGGCTTTTAAAAATGCATTAAGAGTTGAGTTTAATGCAAAGCCTGAGTATAAATCTTAAAGATAAGGTATAGCAAGTCAATACTTTTTATTACAAGTAGAAGTGAGGTGATAAAATTTTAAAGATATTAAGATACAGATGTGGGAAATAATCTAGCAAAGATCTAATAGGTATCTAGAGTTTAATTAGGAACATACTTAAATCTGTTTGTGGTAAATGAAGATATATATATATGTGTGTTTATTTATTTATGTAAAATGTGAAGTTTTCACTCATTGCAACATGATACCTTTTTACCAAGAAAAAAAAGCTTTGTCTCTGTTCATTGTTTGTTTAACAGGTATTTATTGTTTGCATTGTAGTAGTATCCAGAGATCTTCACTAGCAGTGGGGCTTTTCACGCCAGCCACTAGGAATGCTGGAATTACCCACTGGAAAGCAGCCCCATGGAGAGGGACCTTGGTGTCCTGGTGGACAATAAGCTATCCATGGAACAGCAACATGCCCTTCTGGCCAGAAAGGCCAATGGTGTCCTGGGATGCATAAAGAAGTGTATGGGCAGCAGGCCAAGGAAGGTTCTCCTTCCCCTCTACTCTGCACTAGCAAGACCACATCTGGAGTATTGTGTTCAATTCTGGTCTCCCCAGTTCAAGGGGGACAGGGGAATACTAGAGAGCGTTCAATGGAGAGTTACGAAGAATGAAAAATGACAGGCAGTTCCTGTCCCAGAAAGAAAGAAAACAAGTAGTGATTTACTCAAAGTCACCAAACAGGTCAAGGCTAGAAAAGATAACAAAACCTGAGTCTGTTAAGACCCATCTGAGATTTGTCCTCTCTTCATAAAGCATAGCTACTTATTTACAACAGTTAGCTTTAGGTACAGTAGTTGCTTTATTTCTGCATTAATGTGGGTATTTTAAATTTCATGCACAGCAGACTGGAATGCAGTTCCACATAATCTCTTTCTTACTGAAAGCTTATAAAAGTAAGTTTAATGAAATTAAATTTATATAAATATTAATTCATAAAATGAAAGACAATTCAAGAGGTTGGTTCTGTATGGTAGGAGTCTCTCTCTGCAGCCAGAACGTTGGTGCTTGACTGCCTTTGCTGTTGATCTCCTGCCTTGGCAACTTGGTCTAACACGTTTTGATGGCGTGTGTGACAGGTGTCACTTGGCTAGTACACACAGTGTCATTGTGCGGCAGTGGAGCTGCCATTGTCTCCATTCTATATTCACAAGACAAGCCAGGTGTTAATGGCTGTTGTTTTTTAAGTCTGATCATATCCTCACCAAACCCATTAGAGGTTAGTATGGTTCTAAGCACATATAATACACTTCCAGCATGGATACAAAAAGCGAGCAGGCAAACACCTGTGCTCTCATGTATGCCAAGAACTTGGTTTCAAGATGCCTGAGCAATTTGCTTGGTTCCTTGAAAATCAATTGTTTGAGAAGTGTTTGTCTTCAGTAATGGCCACAGATAGGTAGAGGGGGCCACAGGTTAATGTCACTAAAAGAGTGTCCTCTCTTCTTAGTTTTGTGCTGCCATGTGTACTTGCTCCTGCAGGATAATAAGTGGCCACCAATCCCTGTGGCAGTAATAGAAGATGGAGGTGGAAGCAAGACTACTCAACAGGTGCTTGAGAGTTGTCCCAGTCTGGGAGCACTGGGGGAGGGTGCTGAGGTGGGCTAATGGGAACACAACACATCCAGTGCCTTTTCAGCCAGTAAGAAGGCAGGCAGAGAAATAAGCGTGAATTCTAACCCAGTCTTGACTGGCAGAAACTGGTGAGAAGGGAATAAGAGCTGCAAGTAGAAGCAGGATCTCTCTCTTTACAAGCTGTGGTTAGTCTCTGACCAAAATAGTATTTCCTGGGAGGTGTTGAGGAGGTCCAGGGGCAGTATGTTTGCAGAAGAGCTCAGTTCAATCAGCCGTTGCTTCCAAAGTGTTCGGTAGTGGCTTATCTCACAGCGTCCCACGTTTTGAGATTTTCGCCTGATCCCACACATGCGCACATTGTGCAGACATATGTGTGTGTGCATACATGTGCTTGGACTTAAGCAGAAGGAGTGTGTATAAAGAAGTTTGGGACTGTGCAAGTGTGGCAGTGAAGGAGGTCCAGAGAGACAGCTGCGTGACTCCTTCGCCTCCCAGGCAGATCTGTCATTCCTGGCTATAGGATTGGTTTGTTTATTCTGTTGAATGATACTGACCTTTGTGTTGAATAGGTTGGCCTATTGCAGAGCTAGGATTTGTGGCCTTTTGGGACTTCAGTTGTTTGGAAGGCTGAGGATATTTTTGCCTTGCATCGAATCCAAAGAGAACAACTTCTGATGACCCAGCTGCCCTTATAACTCATTTGCCCTTTACTTTTTGACAGACAAAGTGACTTCAGATTTAGTCATATGTTAGAGACCGTCTAAACTTGAAGAACATTCTGGTAATAAATGATGTCTTATGGCAAAGGGAAATTGAAATTCATTTTGAAATTTCCTACTTTAATTATGTTTAGCATGTACTTTCTGGGGGAAAAATAATCTGGAATTTGTAGTGTGAGTTTTAGAAAGAATTTATCTTGAAATATAGAAAAATAAACACTAATTTGGATACATGGGAGAGAGTATTGCCTCAATCTGTACTGCCTTCCATGAGAGATTTTATGCCTGTTACTTTATCTGTCTCTGAATGAGCAATAAGCTTCTCTCTTACAATGTAGGAAATTGTCCCCAAATCTTATTTGATTTTGGGACCCCCGGTCTGATTCCAGAATCTGTTTTCGTTGAGTCCCTCAGGATTGGCACAGAAATTTTCACACTGGAGATACTTTGCAGCACATCAACAAATACCTTTGTTTGGTTTTTAGTCCCTAGACTTGTAGGGACCCTGATCCTGCAATGCTTATGCCTAAAATTAATCTCAAGCACGACTGTCTTGTCTCTGGTGAGTTGAGCACATCAGCTAGGATTGGGAACTCACATTGTTTTGACTTGCATGCGATCGGTGGCAACAGCTTTGCAAACTCTGCCTCTATGTGCAACCTCTGCTTTCTGCAGTGGGAGTGTAGCAGTGGTCACAGTCCAGAGACCCACAGGCTGCCCACATGGCCCTGGAGTCTGATTAATAGTCCCACAAATACATGAGTCAAAAATCATGTCCTGTTTGCTTCCCTTCAGCTGTATTGGTTCTGCTGGTGGAAAGCAGAGGAAGGGGGAAAACATTTTTTTTTTTCTTTGTGTGGTAAGTTAAGTAGTACTCTTTCTGACTTCACACAGGAAAGGGATCTGCTGAGTAAGAAAGTGCTAATTTCACATCGTTGTTTTTCACAGTAGAGCTATGCTGTGAGTACCAAGCCTGAGAGGAATGAGAACATAGTCAAATTAATGAAAAATAGGTTATGACAATAAATTATTCAAGTGGATAAAATTACTTCAGATTTCAAAACCACTGAAACTTACATGACAGATCCTTTTCTGGTATAAAAAGATTCAGCTTCATCACTTTCAGGGAAACAATGGGGGCTTACTCAGTAGAGAATCTGACTATGATTGGCAGCATAAGCAATCATTTAAAACCCAGTGGCATATATTTCATCTACTTTGGGTGACAGCCATAAGGTGAGTGTTTTAAATTCTGAAATGGTGTAGCCTCTCTTTTGAGATCTGTGGTGTGATTTTAAAGATGAGATAAAAGATGTGCCTCTCCAAAGGCACTTTTTCTCTGATGTTAAAGGAAACAATGTAAAAATATGCTCACTAAATAAATCATCAGGGATTTTCAGAATGGATCACAACCTTCTGTCTTAAAACTTGTAATACAACTCAGGATGTTCACCTTAACTCAGTTTCTTTTGTTCAGCAATTTTTCTGTACAAGGAGGTGTATGTAGAGAAGGCAAGTCAGCGGGAGACACCCCATCAGAAGAGATTCCAGTGAACAGAGATAAGTTCCTCTTTTGACTTCTGTCATGACACTTTCAGAAGTTTAATCCTCATTGAACCCTCTCACATTTCCAAGGAGGGGATAGTGGAAAAAAGACTGAGGGCTGTTATTTTGCTGAAAGTGAATACTGGCAATGTACCTGGCTATGCAGAACAGCCTCTGGTTTTCTCCTTAGCCAACATGGTGGAGGAAGCAGGGGGAAGCAGGAGGGAAGCAAAGGCTGGCACAACAGGCTTTTAAGGACCACATCTGAAGTTAGAGCTTGCAGTGTTACATCTGTAGAAAAATAAAGTGCCCCAAACTCAAGAAGTTCTTGCAAGTTCATCTACCATAGTAAACTCCAAGGCTGAAATGCATCCTATCGAACAGTAGACACTAAAGTCATAGCTATGGCATCTAGGCACCTGCTGTGCTAAGTGGAGAGAGAAAGCAACACCTTCAGAGACTAGTTGCTGGCTTGGGCAGGACGAATCACCCACTCTTGTCTGAGAACAAAAGGGTGACAGCTCATTTATCTTCCTGATTAGTCCAATGCCCATAGTTAGGTGAGTTGAATCTAGGCTTTTAAACCTTTGTGGCATGTAGCTGTAATAAGACACATGCACCCAGATTGAGCTAGCATGGCATAGCCGCCTTAAACTCTTTACATAGAGGAGGACACTTGTTATCCCGAGATGACTCCTCCAACTGTCCCCTTGCGTGCAGATGTGAGGAGTGACAGTTTCTCCAAAATGAGAGTATTTTCAAATGTTAAGCAACTTTATTTTTTAGTGTGCTAAACCATATAGAATCCCCTGATAATATACATTATAAATGAAATGAGGCTCATTAGTAGGAAGGAAAGTAATGAGAGAGCATTTACAGAGGTCATACCCCAAGGTCCAGTCACTGCTATGGAAAATGCAGAAGGGGGTAAAAACTGAAGTCTGCTTTGTTCCTCTAGCACTGGTATAAATAGTTGTTAATTAACCCCCGCAAGGGCACATTTAGAATGGCAAAATGAGGAGAAACATGTTATGGGACTATGAACTTTGTCTTTGCTTCCAGTCAATGTCTCTGGGGTGGCACAAGCTCATTACTTCTACACCGACCAGCCCTGACATCGGTAGTGGTGCTTTGACTCCATCCATCTTTTCCCAGCTCCAGTGCAGGCCAGTCTGCACCGGGGAAGAGAATCATGGTGAAAAGGGCCGGCGAGGGGCACTTTGGGGGCTTTTCGAGGCCCGGAATGCAGCTGGGCCGTGAGGGGCCGGCAGCCTGCGGGCAGCTGCTGAGGCGGCCCGGGCGGGGCAGCCCCACTGGCGGCAGATTCGAACGAGGCGGGACCGCCACAACGGGCACTGCCTGAGACACCCCCTCATAAATCAGCCCCTCGGGAGTGCTCAGCGAACAAGCGGCGAGTAGCGTCACCCCGAGGAGCCTCTTCTCGGGGCAGCAGCGCTGGCTCAGGAGCACAGACCCCGCACACGAAGATCTGTCCCACTGGGACAATTCCTCTTCAAGAGGCCCCCACTTCCCTGAAATTGCTGGCGGTGCGCTTG
>JANHFX010014555.1:0-28525 GCA_027560015.1 Chloroceryle amazona
GATGAGTGGCTGGAGAGTGGCCCAGCAGAGAGGGACCTGGGAGTGCTGGTTGACAGCCAGCTGAACATGAGCCAGCAATGTGCTCAGGTGGCACGGAAGGCCAATGGCATCTTCGCTTGTATCAGGAATAGGGTGGCCAGCAGGTCTAGGGATACAATTCTGCCCCTGTACTTGGCACTGGTGAAGCCTCACCTCAAGTGCTGTGTGCAGTTCTGGGCCCCTCAGTTCCAGGCTATGGAGGTGCTGTAGCAGTCCAGAGGAGAGCGACGAGGCTGGGGAAGGGATGGGAGGGAAAGTCTTATGAGGAGAGGCTGAGGGAGCTGGGGTTCTTCAGCCTGGAGAAGCGGAGACTCAGGGGGGACCTTATCACTCCCTATAACTACCTGAAGGGCAGCTGTAGCCAGGCAGGGGCCAGGATCTCCTCCCAGGCAACTGGTGACAGGATGAGGGTCATGGCCTGAAGCTGCACCAGGGGAAGTTTAGGTTGGATCTTAGGAATCACTTCCTCATGGACAGGATGATAGACACTGGAATGGACTGCCCAGGGAGGTGGGGGAGTCACCATCCCTGGAGATGTTTAAGGAAAGAATGGATGCTGCACTTAGTGGCATGATTTAGCTGATGTTGTGTTAGGTCATAGGCTGGACTCGATGATATCAGAGGCCTTTTCCAACCTTAATAATTCTGTGATTCTGTGATTGTGTAAAACATGTGTCCTGATCTGGAACCTTAAGCAAGAATCTCTAATAGAGTGTCTAAGAGAAGGAACCAGGGAAAAAAATATTTTGAAATAAAATACTTAATTTTAATTCTCTGATAAATGATACTGGGATTGAAACAGAGGCTTATCTGTGGGTATTGATGGGTTCTCTCATCTTTGCTAGCTGTTAGACAAGTCAGTGAATACTCAAATTTTACACAACTTGAGTACTGGGAGAAAATTACCATGGGCCAAGGTGTTGAGAACCTTCCACTAAGCCCAGAAGTAGTTCCTGTTGCTTGTTGAGTATCACAGGTTTCCAAGATGTGGGTCCCAGGTGTCTAAGATGCCTTGGCACCCTAGAAGGGGTCTGAGACAGCATGGGAGAGTTCTGCTGGACAGGGCTTCTCTGGAGACATCACTGATGGTGACTGGGTCTCATGAGCAAGGAGAAAAGCAAGCTGTCTTCTAGAACACATAACCCTATCAGTGTTTGTTTCATCTGTTGTTTTGTGCAGTCAGACATATTTCCACAAGACTTCATTTGTGACAAAACAGCATTTCCCAGTTAAAAAAAAAAGTCTGCGAAGAAGATCCACAAGCTTACAGCACTGGCTTTGCTCCTTGTTCCCATCTGCATGCAAGGCTGATCCAGTGCAAACCTTCTACCTTTGCCCGGGTCAGTTGTACATTTCCTGCAATTATTGTTTGCCTGCTGTCCTTCCTGTTACGAAAGGGAAGATGGCAAGATAAATTTGTTGGGACTAGTCTACACTTGAAAGCACTGGCCCTATCCTAACCCCAGAAAGGAATGCAGAGACACACATGCTGTCACCCAACACACACCTTGGAGGGGTCTGCAGGGGATAAGACAGTGCTGCTGGCAGCAGGTGGAAGAGATGCAGCATAGGGGACTCTTGGATGGATGTGGCACAATCCCTGTTTTCTCTCCTCTCCCCAGATCCCTTGAACAGTAGCTGGCTCAGCACACTGCTGGCTTATCCAAATCCACCCTCCTCATGATCCCAGCATCATGAGGCAGGGGACAGTGTGAGAAAGTGGTGCTGATACATGTGACAGAGGCTGCTGGTGAGCTGCTGGTGAGTAGGCATGACCTTGGGAGCTGCATGGACAAGCACCTTGAGTACAGACATCATTAATTGCATCTCTTTGGCCCTGATGATTGCAGGGGGCTTGTCCTCCTGATATACATGGGTGGCTGTGGTGACTGTGGGACCTCTTTCTACTGATGCTGTCTGTTGCAGGATGTGTCCCAAAGGGAGATCATAATTCCTTCTCCAACTAGCCATCAAAGACCAGAGCCACTTGCTGCTGGTGGACTTTAGTCCTTTCAAGGACTGCGCGCTGCTTCCAGCCCATGCTTGCCCTTTTATTCATGTCCAACTGCAAGGGGTCAGGGGGCAACACTGATCTGTGTACACATGGCCACAATGTCCATTCCCATGCCCAAAAATCAAAGTCAGATGGGACAAGTGCCAGTCCCCACTGTTTTCTGGGAAGAGCAGCTTTTGCATTCTCCTTCGGTTTCAAAGCTTTAAAGTTTGTCACATGCTCAATGTGGAGCACAGCCCAACTTTCACATTGGTTCTGCTTAAAAACACACACTGATCTAGCTCAAAACACCAGCAGATCTGGCCAGCTAAGGGCTGTCAGCTGCAGGTTGTCTGGTTCAGACTACAAAGGATGCTCAAAGGTTGTCTCAGAGTTCTCAGATGAACAAACTCTTGTTTGTTTTATCCAGAGTAAACAGGTGATACTTTCTGATAAGAAGACATGATAGAACCAGGAAGGAAAACCTGAGTTAAGGTTGTCCACCAGCATTGCTCAGCCAAGCAAGTAAATAAATCTTGCCTTTTTATGTGGTTGGGAGAGTCAGGGAAGCCTTTCATCCAGTCTGCTCAGTTTAAAGGGAAATGGTTCCAAGAATGCAATATTTACTTAGTATTAAATGCAGTCTTTGCCAAGCACTTAAAAAGAAAGGTTTAGCTTTTGCTGTAGCAGGCTAGCGATAGCCTGTCTGGACACTTTTGTGTTAGAATTACCACAGAAATCCTGAGAGTTTTGGACCAGAGTCAAAAAATTTGCCCAGGCAACTCCATCCAGCCTTTGACATCCTTTCTAATCGGGGAAGCTAAGACATGGAGCACTAAGCTACCAGCAGTATTCGAAGTCTTTGGGGGACACAGCTCTTCCAAACAGCACAATCACTGCTCAGTGCTTCCTGGACCCCCTTCCCAATTTTAGGAATAAATATTAGCTGGCAAAAAGCTCCAGCAGGACTACATGGCATGCTCCCCTGCTGTAAGCCAGCACAGCTGCTTCTGTTTCCTACCTCCTCCTCTTCACTGACTCCCAGTGGATGTCCTGCTGGGGCAGCTGATTCAGCTCACCGAGCTGTCAGGAAACGGTGCAGATGTTTGCTGGGCTGGTTTGTGGCCAGCATAGAGGGATGAAGCAAAGAGGCGGGTGGAGGAAAGGGCTGAGCCCTTGAGATGCCACACGGCAGGGGACAAAGAGAGGACATGACTAAAAGCACAAGGCAAATGATCAGCTCTGCTTTCATACAGAAGCAAGTGAGCTCAGAGGAATTTTCCCGTTTGAGCAGTTTCAGCAGAAAATTTGTATCATCGCCAGTTCAATATCTTATTTAGAGAGAAATTTTGCCCAGTCCTAGCAAGAAGTCCTTGTTTTATGCAGACAAGCAAGAGGTTCACATAGATACTTTGCTTGTGACTGCAGGCACAGCACCAAAAACTCTTCATATGTGAAGGACAAATCCTTTAAAATCAATTCTTTTGGAGCTGTACAATTCCATTTTTCTCCCCCAGAAAATAAGAAAATGCTCCATGTTGTCAACTCAGTGGACTGCTTTGTACTGCAAATGAATTTTCCATCAAGAAGGACCCTCAAATTCCCCAGGCACAAGTGAAGTAATAGGAATTAATGAACATCTTGTTCACACTAGTGTTTGAGTGGTGCTTGCTCCCAGGGCTGCTCCATTCACCCCATGCTTTAACAGCGATCAAGCAGCAGCTCTGGCTGTGCCTCCAGTCCTCATCCTGCTCTGTGGATGTAGCTCCTGGGTGCTGTGGGCAGCTCAGCGCAGTTTGTCTTCTCCCAGCGTGAGCAGGAACCAGAGCTTGCCTGGTGCTGCAAGCCCATGAGCACTTCTGGGCACAGAGGCTCCTTGGGGACAGACGGACAAGGTCCCTGTGGGAGTCACACGATCTCACCCGTGTTTATGCAGCAGCACAGCTGTGCAAAGGACCTCATTGTTTAGGGAGCAAGGTTCTCATTAATTTTATTAGTGCAGCAGCTCTTTGCACGCAAAAGCTAAAATTCCCTGTTCACCCATGGGGAGGTTAAGTTCCCCCAGGCTTTAGGGTAGCCAACGGTTAATAAGATTTAATAGATACCCAGCAGAGGTGGGGGATCACTAAGAAACCACCCATCTTGAGTCCCCTCCGCCAAAAACCTGGGAGAAGGAAACCAAACTGGGCACTGTTCCTCCGGTGGGTTGGCAGACGATGAATCAGTTGATTTAACAGTGTTTTTTCAAAGGAAGAAAATGATAACAGGAAGATGAGTAACACAGGATGCCTAATCACTTCTACAAAGCTTGATCATAGCTGGTACCATCCTTATCTCAGTGTCCCTGCGGAAGCAATTGCAAGATGAAAAGCTCTTGAAGTGAGAAGGTGTATTTCTAGTGCACTGAGCTGTGCAGGTCTCTGAGGACTCGCGGTGTAGTGGTGTGCAGTGGCTGGAGGGCATGAGAAAGCTGCACTGGAGAGAAGGACAGTCCAGCATAGCCAAAAACAGTAGGATCTCCTCCTAGAGAGGGGTGTTTGGAGAAGGCAACCCCTGTGAGCAGTTACACATCAGCTCTCTGTCAGTCAGGAACAATTCTGTCTCCCCTGCTACCCACACTGCCTCCTGAGCTGGCAGCTGGAGATGGGCTTGGTTCAGTATGTTTGTTCCAGTCTGCTTAAAACAATCCTTGGTGTTTATGGCTGATTCAGAGCCAAAAAATATGTCCAACACCCAGTCAGCTGGCTTTTCTCTGAGCTACACAAATCAAATCAGTCCTTAATTGAATTCCCCGCTGTTGAGGCAAACTGGAGCTTGAGCACCGGGATTTCCTTGGATTGTTCCCACCGGCCAAGCTTTCCTCTAGCTCCATCTTGTGTATGGCACTTCTTAATGACTTCATATAGAGATATATGTAAATCAGTTTAATGAACTGGGGATGTTTTCAGCCAGGCAAGGGGAAGGCAGAGCATCAAGCCATTAGTGTGGTGTGCTCAGACTCTGACACCAGTGTAGAAGGTAACACTCCAGTCACCTGGTGCCAGCAGCTACTGTAGTTGTGAGACCTGGTGGATTAAACTGCTCTTTCACAGTCCCACTGTGCTTAGTCTCTCTTTGCAATATAATATAAATTGCTCTGTGAATAAACTTAAGGGCAGGGAGCCCCATGAGCCATGGGAAAGCTTCTCCTCCACAGGGAGCTCTCTCCTCCATCAGTGGATGGTGGGGAGCAGGTAGATGCCCCCAGCAGCCCCTCAAGCCTATAGGGATATGAACACCCAGGGTTATCCTGGGCAACTGGGACAGGGCTCTGTTGGCACTGGTTGGAGGCCTTCAAAGGCATCTCCCTAGCTCTCATTTTCCTGCACTGGAATGGTTCACGCAGATTTCCTGCAGGTCTGGAGGCAGCAACCAGGTTCAATCAAGAGTCCAGGTCCTCAGGAAAGTTGAGGTGATGAGGTTGATCTGAGGTTAAACTGTAAAGCCAGCCTGTAGCTCAGAGTCAGGATCAGGTCTAGTGAGGTAACCAGGCTTAGACACAGCCTGGTGGTCACCAGATAAGTCCACGTGGGTGAGGCAGGTCCAAAGGATGGGAAACAGCCCTCGGCTCTGCCACTTCCAGTATGGCCCCGAAGTCCTAGTAGTCAAACTACTAAAGGGGATGTGCCAGAACCTAATTTCTAGTCAGGGGAGACACATCCACAGCAACATCCCACTGTCACCACAGCCAGACTGCAGGCACCCCTCAGTCACCTTCCTCACAAGCTGGTAGGCTGTTTTGGACAAGAGCTCAGGCTCAGAGGAAGTCTTTCACAGCAACAAGCCTTCATTCACCACATATGTCTCTTTCTAAGTCACTGGAACTCCGACAAAAACTTCGTGTCCTTTCTCCATCCTGAAACAGGGGACAAGAAGGAGTGGCAATTTCTTTTTTGTGGTGACAAAGGACAGTTTCTGTCCACTTCGTCTGCCTCAGTTGCTCCCCAACTTGGGGGCAGCCTGCCACCTTGTGTTGAAAGCTGAGGATACTCAGGATGGTTTTGCTCAAGGTGTTCAAATCACCTCTGGCATTACTTACTGGTTTGCATTTAGGCCTTCTAAAGCCCAGAGGAGATGAAGAGGACCTTGAGAAGCTTAGCTCTGGAGAGGTGTCAGAGGTGCGAAAGAAATTGCCTCCATGTCCCCAGTCCTGGCTTTGGTGGCAGAGTTGCTTTTGGGTATGTCATTGCCTAGCATGTATCATCTCCTCAAGCAAGAGCATGCATCTTCTGGGTCCCCAGCAGTCCTTTTGGACTGTCCCTGCTACAGTGGAAGATTTCGGTCCATTCAGGTTGTGGCAACCCCTGCAATTGGATGTGACCTTTCTTGGCCTTGAACCTGGCCCATCATTTGCATGACTCATACCAAAAAGCCCATGGAAGCTCTGTTGCTTTTCTTCAGTGAAGGCCTCAAACATCACTGAGGTGTTCACGGTCACCGAAGATATAAGCATGGGCTCCAGGTGCTACATGTGGGACATCAGCAGCCATTGAGCTGTGACTGGAGGCCAGGCCCGATGTTCAGGGCATCTCATATAGCCCTAAATACCTGTATGAGCCAAGGACTCCAGGTCCTTACACACCTCAGGGGCTTCATCACAAACTGGACCCCATTCGACTTCTACTTGGCTCCTTTTACTTTCTCTGCTCTTAACAAGCATAAAATGTTCATTAGAAAGGATAGATGTTTATAGGGTGTAACATTCTTTCCAGATTATTTTATTCAGTTTTCTAAATACTCCTAAGAGTGTGACAAATTCTTCTCATAAATCCTATTAGTGGTTAATGAACCCACAGGGAGATGTTCCATCGTCTTGCTGAGCTCTGCTGTAGCTTGCTACAGAGCTTCCTTTTTATTACTCCTATCTTTCATAGTTTCTTCATATTTTTCTTTTCTTCACCATCATCCTTTCTCCCCTCCTCATGCTTTTTTTCCTCCTGTCCCTGTTCTTGCTGCATATATGCCCCATCTATGGGGCAGGCAGACAGCACACACATGATGTGCAGATGCCATACAGGACAGCAGGTATGGCTAAAACATTCACAAAAAAAAACATTTGCCCAACTGTATTGACTCTCAAGGCTCCCAGCCAAGGGGTGACAGCAGCTGTGTTAGCAGTGATGCCCCAGCAGAGGTGAAGGCAGATGTCCTCACTCAGCTTTCACAGTGGGCACATAGGGACTGATCTTGAAAATGGTGGTGGGTCAGATCCAGCTCATAAATGGGGAAAAACATCATTTTGTCCTCCTGGTTTTGGATTTCACTTCCTACATAGACCTGACTCCTCTTGTCCTTGCACAGGAAAAGAGCTGCCCGTGTGAGAAAGGCTGAGTTTTGAGTTACTAGCTCAAAACAAGAGTTGACTTCAGAGATAACTGTATGCTTACCCAGCAGGTGATGACCCAACCAGGCACAACATAGTGCTCAGCACAAGCACAGAAAAAAGTCAGGTTTTGGGATGAAGTGGAAGCACCAGCTGCTTCCTGAAACGCGTGGACATCACGTGACATGTCTGTGTCGCTGGTGTAACCCACTGGGGTCACAGTGAGGTGATGCAATGCAACCACAGGCTGAGCAAGGCAAAGTTGTGCTGCTTTTTCTAAAATGATTTTCCCTTTCTTTCTCCTGCTGCTGAGAATTAGTCTGCAGGATTAGCTCTCCGTGTACGCTGAGATGAACGGGAGAAGGGCTTAACTGCGATGATTTTTCCCTATTAGCGGCGGGCTGCAGAGGCAATCTGGCAGTGTGGCACCCATTGAATTCTGCCTGGGTATTGAAGAGCCTCTTGGCAGCTCAGCTGGAGAATGACTTATGGGCTTGTTTACTTGCTAGGGCTCCAACTCATGTTCAGCGTAGGCCAAGCTGAATCAAACTTTCACATTTTGCTAATATGGCATGTGCACATCAGGCATGAGGAAATAAGCTAAAGCTGCAGAGACTCAGCCATGTGTGTGCACTCCTTGGCTTCCTTGTTCCTGCATACCAGTGCTGGTAGAGGCAGAAGGTAAGGCAACAGCAGACCCTACGGTCTGTTCAAGCCTTGGCTGCTGACCTGCTTATCCAAGTGCAAAATGATGTGTAAGAAGATTAAATCATCTCCTAAAAGGAAGTTTGAAATCCTTGCTTTGCCAGTAAACCACCAGGTAACTGTTTACTGGCACACTGTGAAACCCAGCCAAGAACTTGTGCAGAATGCTAGCAACATCGAAAAATGACCCCGCATGTCCTCATAGCAGCAGGTCATTTAAGATGAGGAACAAGTACAAGGCAACTTGCCAGTTACTTTAACATGCATAAAAAAATCATGTTGTGCCTGGTCATGGCTTTGTGATCTTTCAGTGGAATTGCTATTTGGTACTGACTTGCTCTTGCATCTTTATTGCTTATATAAAATGTGCCTCTGCTTGGACTGGAGTTTTGCAATAGTGGCACTTTGGGCTACCACAGCGATTGCCTCGGAAAACATCACATGAAAACTTGTTCAGCTGTACAAATCCCAGCCCTGCAGACAGAATTCAAAACATCGCTGGCGCCTTCCTGGGTTCCCTGTAAAGCACTGACAAAGCCGACCCCGAATCTGCAGGAATGATCACATCCCTGTGTCTGTTCCCCTCTCACCACATGCTTGGAAAGTGGCCTTCTGGCTTCTGCTTTGATTTGATTTAGTACACATCATATGGACTCCACCACTGAAATGTGTTTACCTCCGCTCCTCCACCGAAAGGTATTTACCTCTATTGTAGAGCACAGCATTAAATCATGAAGTAATTTACTGCCTTGAGGAGCTGGGAATGGTGTTGCTCACATTCACAGGTGTTGCAATAGTTTAACTGCTGTTGTCCTGCTCCCTAGTCTAGTGGTACCCAGAACTGCTGGGGGCTTTGTGACAAGTCTCTCCTATCCCATTGCGTGGTGGTGGGTCCTCCTCTTTTGGTAAAATGGAATTTGCCTGATTGACACTATATAATATCCCTGAAAAAAGGGGAAATCTCTTTCTTCAGCCCTCACTCAAAAACAGTGGCATGCCTAGGGATCCACGCTGTCAAAACCGCCCCAAACCCTCCAGAATGGGCATCTGCTTCCACCTCCAGGTTCCCACCTCTGCGTGCCTGCCCACCGTTCTTGTACTGGGAATCACTGAAACCAAACCCAAGAAGCACACTTCCTCACACCAAATAGTGGCTTGCATTTCCAAAGAGGTCCCATGGAAGAACTAGCTGCCTCTGCCACCTGGCTACAATGGCCATGGGTTCCCCTGAGGTCTCATGAATGAACATGGTTCCCCAGTTGTGCACAGTAAGAAATGGTCTTCTTATTTTTATTAAGAGAGAGCGAGCTGCAAGTGAACTGTTCTGTTGTTTGTTTGGTTAGACTTGTAGAAAGATTTTTCCCAAGTTCAGACCAATCCAAACATAGGAATACTCAGTTTTAGAGGTAAATGGACATGTCTCCAAGTCCTGTATGAAGATCCAGAGTGCTGAACTCATGGCTGTGGGTTCAGGTGCTGAGGGACAAAGAAACACCGAAGCTTGTTGAGATGAGCCCTGCACAGGCTCTCCGGTGTTAGTGGTTGGTGACCCTGGACAGCTGATAAGCTATTGTCCCAGAGCAGCCTGTGGAAGATTGAGTGACCTGTGGGCCCTGTACCAGCAGCAGAGCAGGACCTTGACAGACTTAGGGTTGGGAAGTCAAATTAGCCCTGCAGAGAAGCTAAAGGCCAACCCGACCCTAGTCTGTAGGACTGGACAGATGGCACAGGGTATACCTTCATCACTTCTCCAGGTCAAGGATCAAGAATGTGGCCAATCTCATCTATGTTTTCCTCATTATCCTTCCACAATGTCTGACTTTCCCAGTTGAAAAGGCTTGTGCCTTTCCCTTCAGCAGCCCCGTGGGATGGAGCTGGCTCCACGTAGAAGTGCTGAATGTTGCAGAGGTGGAGGAGGGCATCTCATTGAGATTGGGCATGAAGCTGTACAGGGTAAGGGTGGGGCCTTTGGCTACTTCATGGTGTTGAACATTGTCTTTTCCAGCCATGAGTGGTGATGTAGATCTGGGAAATACTCATGGAATATGGGATTTTTTTAGCTCTTGAGGTGTATAGGTCACAGGTAGGCGACTCCTTACAGATGAATGGACAGTAGCTGTAAGAAGCAGTGGACAAATGCTTCTGAGGCTATGGAAATCTAATCATCCTTGGTTCCCCTCACATCGGTTATGTGCTTTGTGTTCTGGAAACAAGATCCAGGTCCACAAAGATGTTTAGGAGCATCATTCATAGGGTCTTAACCTGTATCAGCACCATGGGTGTTTGTGCCACTGGTAGGAGCTAGGTGCTAGCTATCATTCACACATTGGCTTCAAGCTGTCATTCTGGCACACAGGCAAGGACCTTGCCTGGCTGGAAGAGAGCAAACACAAAATACACAGTGTCCTGCGTGGGAGTGTTGGTCAGGAGGGGACGTTCTGCATCTCTGCCTCCAGCTCACTGAATCATATCACCCACGCCTGGAAAACAGCCTTCAATGGGCATGTTCTTGGCGTCGTGCCTCCACACACAGCACTTTTTTGTGTTCTTCACCAGACGCGTGAGGCTGAGCTGTGCAATAGCTTGACAGAGGAGGTACTAGAGGGTGGCAAGAAAAATTGAAAGGAACAGGAGGACCTCACGGGCTATCAGGGTCTCCAGGGAGGTGGGACAGAGTCACAGCAGAAAGCCATAGGGAAATACAGACAGATATATAGATGTTGCTAGACTGTGCCCAGTGCAAACCAAACCCAAGCTCAGCTTTCCAGTGTTACCGTTTCCCCCAGTACTTTGCATCAAGGAAAAAAAAATGCTGTTTATCTCCCCTGGTTCTGATTTCAGGCAAATGAACAGAGCTGTGTCTGATGAGGACAAACTATGGAAATGTCAAAGGATATTCAAACGTTTAACTTTGAAAATTTAGAAATATTGTGGGCATTTTAGCCCCTGTATAGTCCTTTATAATGCACAACCTATGGCAAAGATAGGGGAAGGAAAAAAAAGAGGACTATAACCACTGTAAAATGAACAAGATCAGCAAATCTCATCTGGAAGTGTCGAGGCAGGATAATTCAGTGTTATCTGGACATTTTTCAGTGCTATTGCAGCAGGAACGTGAAGGCCAAGGCTGAGCGCAACACCTCTGAGTCCCACCGAGGCTTTCAAAGCCATGCAAGATTTGTCCTTGCCCATAATCAGCTTTTCGGGATAAGCACTTTGAAGCTCACCAGCTCCTTGCAGGTTTATTCTCTTGGGGGCTGCATTTCCACAAAACTAAGTTTTGAGCCATTTTTTCATTTTCTCTTCCACTTGCTCTCCTAACGTTAGCCTCCAGAGGGCGAAAACCCTTCAAAAAGACCCTGGGAAGAAGCTCCAGCCAAACTGAGGTGATCTGCTTGTAAAACAGCAGGCGAAAGACCCGCGATAAGGAATTCCCCTCCAGATCGT
Source organism: Chloroceryle amazona (assembly GCA_027560015.1). Classification (NCBI taxonomy): domain Eukaryota; kingdom Metazoa; phylum Chordata; class Aves; order Coraciiformes; family Cerylidae; genus Chloroceryle; species Chloroceryle amazona. Next base: position 11,547 of record JANHFX010014555.1, read on the forward strand.
GCATTTCCAGGCCCGTTTTTGGGATGACGTCTCCATCCCCCAAACCTGGCCACTTCTGCCGAGGTTAGGGGAACGGACTGGATGAGAGCAGGGGAACATGAATTCCCGACTCAGGGCTTCCTGGAAAGCTTCTGGGATGATGAAATCGTCTGGTGCCTTACATCAGGTGAAAAGTTTTTCAGTGTCTTGCCACGGAGCTGCTTCAGGAGCCAGAAATCCTGGGTGATGCAGGAAAGTTGTAATGCCGACAGTGCAGCCGTTACGCTCCCTTTCAACACAACATACAAGATTTTTTCCTTGCCAAATGCTTTAGGAAACAAGGGGATCTGCCACTTGCCATCTTCAGAGTGGGTGAAAAGTCCTGCCAGATCAGAGCAACCTGGTGGTCTAACCCTAACCTAGAGGCCAAAGCGATGGAGAAATTGGTCCCAGGACAGCCAGTATTAAAACAAGGTCTGGATGTTTTTGAGGACAAGTTTGTTGAAGAGACCCAGTTCTTGGGAAATGCTGAGTGCTCTGAAAAACGGGTCTTTTGCGTATGGCTCCAAAGGAACTGGCAAAGTAAGAATTGGTGGGAATATCATGCTCATGGACAGAGAGGATATTGCTGGCTCCCAGCAGTCAAAAAGGACTTAAAAGGGTATGGAGACAAGATGGAATGAGGTAGGAGCAGTTTGGGGCTGAGGAGATAGGAAATGGGACTGAGGAAGCCAGCAGGAGGAAAAATAGGACTGCTGGGGGCCTTAGTGTATGGAATATTTCAGTATATATATATATACATACCTATCAGCTATACTGTTAGTGTACTCACTCTATATAGCCTAATTCAATTCTATAGTATATTTATGGTAAGATGGGAGGCCACAAGCCCTGGGCTTGCCCCAGGCTTGCTGCTGGGCTACAGGAGGAGGATGCTGTCAGCTGGAGGGACCCAACACCTCTGCATCCATTCTGGCATTATCACTGAAATAAGATGAGTAATTAAACCATTTACTGCTACATTTCTGTCAGATTTCATTACACAGCACCTAAGTCATTTTTCCAGTTGAGTGCTTTCCTGGATCCTACTGTAGTGATGCTAAATATCCCATCATCCCTGATGAAGTCCCTGACAATAGCACCCAATAGAGGGTACATATAGTTAGGGCTGGCACTTTCTTCTGCAGCAATAAAGCTGTTGGGGTATAATCCTGATGTGGATGTGGTCCTGCCTCATCTGGCATCACAGCTCATCATGGGCAGGATGGGAAAAGTTCAGAGAAGGGACTCGGGGAAGATCAAACAGTTCATGCAATGAGTAGGTCGGGGCTCCTTGTCTGAAAAGAGATGGCTGGAGGGGAAGCATGGTCAGGCTTCATCCGATGAAAAAGAAAATAAATATATATGTAAATAAATAAAAAGGGCATCAGCTGAGGTTGCCAGGTTCAAAACAGACAAATCAGACAGTGTTTTGTCTGTCAAGGAAGCTTTGAGTGGCAAGGACTGGTCTTGCTCTCTCTGGAGGAGCTTGTGCAGTAGTGGGAGAAAAACCCATGGAGGGTCATCCAGCACAGAGATCCCGGCTGCTGCAGGCACTTCCCAGGCCACAAATGGTCAGAGACAGGAGGGTCTGCAGAGGAAATGTCATTGTCTGTTATTATTCCTTTCCCAGACACCTGCTTCTGGTGAGCATCGGGCACAGTGGGTGAGTAGGACATGTAGGTGACCCCAATGCAGCAGTCCTGTCCTGTTCTTATAACCCCTTTGACTGACACAAAGAAGTTGCAGCAGAGACAGCCCTGGGCAGAGCCTTTGCAGGCTCATCTCGGTTGCACCATTTCTCACCTTGATTTTGTAGCACAGGGTGGCTTGTGCCAGCACAGATGCTGTCCTTATGGCAGTCCAGTTGGAGAAACACCTGGAAACAGATTCCCTGCATTCATCCATCTGTGTTACATAGCAAGGAGTCTTCCTTCTGCCTAAACTGCCTCTTGTATCTACTAAATCCTGAATTGTTTTTTTGCACAGACCAGTATTAACAGCACAGATGGAGCAACTATAGTGGAATATGCATGGCTTTTATTTGAGAGGAATAAATTATAGTGGTACACAGAAGCTTTTTTCTATGTCTGGGACCAGCATAAATATACCTTACAAAAAAATACCTCTTTTTTCCCTTGTCTTCTTTGCAATCTGAAATAATCACCCTTGACAAATGGCTGTGCAGAACTGGCTTGGGCTAGCAAGAGAGTTTTTAAAAGCTCCATCTTTCAAATTTTAATTTGCATGTATTGGACACTGAAGGGGCTAAACATGAACACTACAAAGCTCATGTGGTTTTTTCTACTGCAATATTTCAGAGCCATACTGTGTTCTAAAGTGGTTTGTACTGAAGAAAAATGAGTGTCAAATGCAGGGATCAGCAACAAGTCTGTTGTCAGAACAAATCTACCTTCACAGGTTTTTCCTAACATTTTGCCTTTATCCTGCATTTTATGTGGATGTTCGACCTGCTTGTTTCATTTTTTTTTTCTTTTTTTTTTGTTTGTTTTCTTAGAAAAAATAAAGCAGACAAGGTTTGAAAGCAGAGAACATGCCAAGTGCTTCAGAGAGGTTTTTCTAGCAATGCTTGTCAGGTCCTTCATCTGGAGCTGCTTGGCTTGACAGCCTATGAATTCCCATTTCTTTAACCAAAGCCCTGAAAACATGATATTGGGCTTAAACTACCCTAACCCTTTAAACTACTCTAACCTTTATAGCTGTGTAAGCTGCTTAAGATTCAGCTACAGTTCAGATCAATTCAGATGCTAAAGTGTTGCAGAGTAGCGGAATGCAATAAACTCTCCTGGCTTTGAAATGATCTCAAAATTGAAAATGTTTCAACTGGTAGCATTTAAATATTCATTGCTCTAAAGCTAAGAAATTTGTTTCTAAATAGGATTGAATTATGAGCCTCAAAGAGATTTGCAGCACAAAGCCCCATTTGTTGGGAGCCTGAGTAGCAGTTTTAAAGTTATTAACTTCTGCAGTTAGGAAATTCCTCCTAAAGTGGCATCTTTAACAAACACTTAATGGAATTGCCTTCACCAATCAAAAAATACAGATGCAATTAATTTGCCTTGAATTTTAAACCTCATTGACATCAACAAAATGAGCTGCATTTTATCTCCCTGGCTCCCACTACCCAAGCTGAGTTCAAAATCTGGCAGTGACATAAAATCGGTACGGCTCGATGTTTTTGTGCTTGTTTGCTCAGATTCATTAAACCAGTTGTGGTGGGGATGTGCAATTGCACACGCAAGCAGGCACAAACCCAAAACCGTTGCTGAGATGCGATGGAGCAAGCCCAATCCCAGGCACAAGGTGAGATGTTTTTAAGTTATGAGCACCATGTGGGCCACCTTTTAAAACTGCCAACAGCCTGGGCACTTAACGTGCATCAATATGATGCTGTGCCAGTGGGTTTGTGCCAGTTTTAAGTCCATTATTCTAGGAGTCAGAGGAGGTGACACCAGCCTGGGTGAGAGCAGATGCCTCCAGTGCAGAAGATAATGAAATGTGTTTGTGGACAAGTTTGTTTTGTTGTTGTTGTTTTTTGGTTTTGGTTTTGGTTTTGTTTTTGTTTTTTCTGAAAGAACAGGACATGATTTTCCTGGCTGAAGTAGGGCGAGACCTTATTGGGTCACCTCTCCTGCCTCTGCCTGGCCACATAAATGAGTTAAATATCAAACTCTTCAGCCAAACTGATTAACCAGCTCTCGAGCTGCTGGGGCAGAAGCAGTGGAAAAATGTGCAGGTGTGGGATGCAACACATCCATGTCTGGGCATTGAGCTCAGCAGAAAACACACAGTGAAACTCCGTGGGGACCCAGATCTGCAAGCTAGGGGCCAGCAGAAACCCTGCTCGTTCCGATAATGGGGTGGATGACCTCCAAACCACATGTTCCAGGAAACTCACATGGTGTTTAATGGTACTTCCCTTGCACCATCTCCAGCTGATAGTGGGTGCAGGTCCTTGGCATGGGGCTTAAACCCCTACACCCCATGAGGAGATCCTGAAAATCCTGCTAACCCCTTTGATCAGAAATCATACAATCATAAAATGGTTTTGGTTGGAAGGCACCTTTACAGATCATCTAGTCCAGGGACATCTGCAACTAGAGCAGGTTCCTCAGAGTCCCATCCAACCTGACCTGGGATGGTTCAGGTGGGGCATTGCCCACCTCTCTGGGCAACCTGGGCCACTGTTACACCATCCTCATTGAAAAATATTCTTCCATCTCTCTAGTCCAAATCTCCCCTCTTTTGGTTTAAAACCACCACCCCTTGTCCTGTCTAAACAGGCCCTGCTACAAAGGGCTACTTAATCTCCTCAAACTCTAGCCCAGCATTGGTGTTTCGGCCGGCAGCGGCTGTGGCAGTGTTGAGCATCACATATTGGCACAGGGACCATCCCTGGTCTTTAAGGAGAATTTCAGGTGCTTTGGTGGTGCCTGTCACAGAAGTTTCCCAGAGCTGGATCATGGAGGTTCTGTGGGGTGCTGTGGTGAGTATTATGGTAAACAGGATTTTTATGTGGGAACTCCAGTTTGCCAAATGCTCCGAAAAGCAGCAAGCGCAGGAAAATCACTGTTTACTCTGGTCAAAATATACATGATGATTTCTTTTTATCTTCATAAAAATGTCTCCTTTGGAAAGGAATAGCTGTACATTTGAGACAGGAGGTGGTAAGATGCCAGCCAGCTTTTCAGTGCTGAAAATGACACCTTGTGCTTTCTAACAGAGCCTCGGGGAACAATGTGACTGAATGACACAGAGGACAAGCACTGCAAGCCTTAATGTCACTCTGGCCACTTCCCTCCCTCCCACTGGAGCTACCAGTAGGGAGCATCTGGCCTTCATCCAAAAAACATGTGCAATTTCTTGTTCTGTACTATTTCTTGTACTAAAGGCTGGACTGAGAGGCCAAACATCAGAGCAGCAGGGTGTAAATCTGTGTCACTTACCGTGGGACTGCCACTGTAGTGGGTCAGCTCTCCGTGGGCATCAATGCTGTCACCTTCATCCAGGAGGAGTTTTGGGACCAGCCGAGCAGCACTCATGCCTCTTACAGCCTCGTCTAAGAAGTGTTAATTGTGCTGTGTTTGCTTGAACCTGGGCTCTATAATTAGCAGTGCTGCGTCAGCGTGTGTTGATGCCACAGTGTTAACTGGGCTGCTCATTTTCCAGGAGCTGCTGGAACTCCAGACAAATGAGAGGTTATTTCAGGTGACTTTTCCATCATATGGTTTCCCTGGGTCCATCCATCTCTACTGATCGCAGGTTGCTGTGAAATGACAGTGCTGGATTTGTACAGCAACTAACCAATTAGTCCAACTGGGAAACCTTCATGGGGTTTGAAATTCAGTCCTGTGGGTGTCGTATGGGGATCTCAGTGGGTGGCACACGAGAAGGAAGCGGAGACCTGACTTGGTCCCAGGGCAGCACCAAGAGCTGGGGCTGCATTGGAGGGGTTAACCCTGAAGGAAGGGTTCTCTGCCCCCGAGGGAAGCGTTTTCACCCCTGCAAACACCTAAACTCCAAACTGGAGGGTCTAGTTCCCCTGGCTGTTGTACACTGGGACAAGTGTGGTGGAATCAGTGAAGCTGAATGCCGTTTTGGGATGCAAGCCAGGTGCTTTGTCACTGTCTCTTCAACAGATACACATGTATGCATTTAAAATCTGTTATGCCATCCTAATCTGGTTCATCCTGAGGGGTCTCAAATGGGCCAAAGCACGTGTAGCTTGGGATGTCAGGCTCAGACTGAGATCTGGATGGCCATCCATGACAGCAAGGCACTGTTGGCATTATTCATCCTTGGGGATGATGTATGGGTGTGCACTACCTTGGGGATGGATGCAGAAAAGCAGCCCCCTCCCAGCCCTTCCCACCCCACAATCTTCCACACTGAGGTTCTCCAGGCCTGCAGCTTTAGGACACAGCAGAACAAAGAGGGTGGGAAAGGGCAGTAATAGAAGAAGGGGACATTCAGTATAAGGAGCAGAAAACCCAGGTTACTTTTATTCTTCCCATCAAAACAGGTTTCCCACCCTCCTCCCAGTGTGGAATTGCTCAGGTATCTAAGGGGCATGCTGAGCTTCTTTCACAGCACATGCCCATGCTTGTGAGTTCAAAGATTACATCTGTCAGTGACCTGCCAGGATTCGGTCCCTGCTGGACCAACTTATATTTCCCTGCCAGATCCAGAAAACCTTTTAGGTTTGCCTCTTTGGCACTTTATCGTGAATGCTCATGGCACAACCAAATAGCTGCAGTTACAGAGTGAGTGTCACTCCCAATTTATGTCACTGTAGGAGGCAGAAGAGCCGGGACTGTTACGTTATTGTGTTAGCAGCTCTTTTTGTAGGCTAACAGCAAGACCAAGGCGTGTTCTGCAAAAGCCTGTGCGCTTTATCTCGGGCAACAAATCCTGACTCAGCCTGTTATATAAATTATTTATCACAATCGTGACAAGTCAGAGAAGAAGAAGGCTGAACTAGTCCAGACAAGGCAGGTGATAGAAGCAAAGCGAAAGCATAAGTGAACACTGGGTCACGATGAAGGCTCCTGATTTCAAAAGGGCAAACTCACAAACTGAGCACTACCAGAGCCTGGCTGCAAATGCCACCAGTGTGAGGACAATCCCTGACAGGGTTTTGGCCCAGAAGAGCTCACACCCTCCCAAAGGTCTCCTGTGCACTGCTTGGCATGGAGGGACAGGGACATCAGCTTGTCCCAGGGGTAATTTGGACAGGGCCACCCCATGCAAGAGGATGAGAGTTAATGTTTCAGCTGGGATTGCACTACACTAGCCAGCCCTGGTGCTGTTGAGTCTACTCATCATCTCAAGGATATTAGAAATAAACAAGACCACAAAGAATCAAAGTAACCAGAGTTTCCCAGCAGTGAGGGCCCTCCCGTGGATGTCCACCATGGGAAGGGAGAGTGGAGCAGCCAAGCAGTCAAGGTCATCAAGCAGCAAAGAGCTGCAAGGAGGAAGACCCACCATATGCCACAGAGACAAGTGGAGCTCGAGATGAACACAAGTGCAGCCCCAGAAGAAGTGCAAGCACTCAGCAAATATTTAACTTCTTAAATTTCCATCCATTGCCCCAAGTCAGGCAAAAGCAGGGAGGAAATCCAGAGGGAAGCTGTAAGATGATTCCCCAGGTTAATGGAATCCCTTAAATGACCAGGCATGAGTCAAAACCCTGAGGAAATCTCAGTTCCTGAGCCCAGCAGAAGAATGAAAAGAGGGGGAATAGCATCACGGTCTTCAAACACCTCCAGGAGGGTGCCAAGGGACAGCGAGGGAAGGATAAACATCAGGCAGGGAAAATATTTAATTTAGCTAAAAGACCATATTGACACTAGAGCAAAACAGGATTATCTGTCCATGGATTCATTTAATTAGATGAAACTTCCCAGCTATTAGAGCAGAAAAAAGCAGAGGCGAGGGAAAAAAAAGGAAAGCTGTTTTTGAGATTAAACATCGTTTTAAAAAAGGAAATTTAATTAAATGGCAACAGCAGGGATGAGGGAAAGTGTTGATGCCTTGTCCTCACACTTCCTTTAGGTGGTCTGACCACATGTGGGCTGGTAAATTCATCTTTACTGTCCACAATGTTGGATCTTTTGGGTGGTCGTCATGCCTGCCATCCAGCTCGAAGGGAGAAGGGCCCATCCAGGGAGGGGTGGAGGACAGGTGGGTGCTCCCTCCCTGAAGTGGGGTTTGGAGGTGTCCCCCTGTCCTGGAGGCTGGCAGAGCACCAGTTCATCCTATTCCCATCACTGCCAGTCCCTGCTCCTCCATCCTCTGAAATGATGGCCAGATGCAGTCCTTGGGAAAGGAAGAAAAGGAGAAAAAGGCAAACACAAAAGCAGGGAAAAAAAATGCTGTTATTCAGCTTAAATCTTTATTTGCTATGTTGCATTTCAACAGCTTTAATTCCCTTCCCTCCCTTGAAGGAATCTGATGAGAAGCATTTTACCATTCATGGACAGCTGTAAAGCCCCTGGCCATGTGGAATTGCTTTGCTTGCAAAGCCAAGAGCTCTCCCATAAACAGCCATATGGGCATCACCCCAGGCCCTTGTGTGGTACAGTGAGGGAGCATCCCCACTCCGAGGAGATGGGGCAAGCCAGGGCAAGAGACAGGAGTGAGTAGTTTTCTCTGGGGGGACTGGGACAGAGGGAGGACAGGACCATTGGCTCAGCTCTACAGCTGGACCTTCCTCCCAGCTGCACATGGCAAGATGGGGCAAGATGAAAGCAGACAGTCTAAACAGGGAGCCAGCATGGCCATAGATTTAATTCCATCTCAAAAACTAGTTTAATGACAAAACTAGTTAACAGAAAGCCCAGTTTGGGAACACTGCCTCCAGCTCTTCCCGTTTGCTGGGGCTCAGCACTTCAAACGCCAAATCTCACTGTATGCTTCTCAAGGGAGGCTGGTGTGGGGTCTGATGGGGCAAGACTTTCTCTGCATTTCACCCCCATTTTCTCTCTGATCCATTTGCTGATGGGGAGTTTTATATAGTCCTTCAAGTTTCCCCACCTGTAAAGCAACAATAACACTGCCAGCCTCAGCTGTAAGGTACCTGGAGCTCCACTCACTGGGAAAGCTATCAAACAACCAGCTATTCTTATAATAAATTCATATTATCAGTAGAAGAGAAGCAGTTACCCTGAAAAGCACTCATCAGCCCATCAAAACACCCTGGAAGATCAACAATTTAATCAATCTAATCCTCACCAAGTATTAGCCTGGAAAGGTCTGAGCTGCAAGAAGCAAAATAAGGCAGATTAATGTCCTGCTCACAGTCCTGATTTTCTGCTGAGCCTGTCAGGTCCTGGAAAAAGCTCCCATGCCTAAAAATGTATTTTGAGACTAGTATGCTTGATGAGTAACTCCTTCCCTTCAAATTAAATTAAGGAGAAGTTAATCTCATCTGTAGAGGGAAGGGAGCAGGCAGGTGAAGCTGGCCTTGCAGCCAAGGGTTCCTTGAGGGGCTTGGAGCAGAAATGGGGTACCAGAGGCACAGAGATATCAGGGTGCATTGGCCTCGCTCCACCCAGCACTGCAAAGGTCAAGGGCTGGGGGATGCTCTGCAAGAACCACGAGCTGCCAGAAATGCCCACCGTTGCCAGAACAGGCAGCTCCTCCATCATCCCCACCCAGGTCCCTCCACTCCCAAGCACCCCAGCAAGAAAGCAGGCAGTGAGCTGCAGTTAAACCGGCTCCGAGGTGGGGTGAAATGAGAACCGATGCAAGAGGGGAGGCTGGGCCCTTTATGTGGGAGAGGGGTGGAGGCAGACCAAACCTGCACCGTATGTGTACTGCTTATCTCCACAAATTTGCAACTAAAGGCCTGTGTGAGACAGCAGAAAGGGGCTCCATGGGGTCCAAAAGAAGGCCAGCTGGCACAGTTTGGCCATGTCCACACCATTTGACCCTCTTAGTCACCCTAGACAGAGTGGACACATTGAGGTGGCTGTCTGGAGTGGTCTGTGGCCAGAGTGAGCTCCAGCATCGTGCCTAGGAATTGCTGGGAAGTCCAGGCTGTGCCTGGGATTGATTCAACAATAAGAGACCACTTCAACATCTTTCACACAGAGGACTCTTCCTCAAGCCTGTTTCATGTGCTGTGATACATGAACCTGGTTCTCTCATAGCAAAAGTGGGAGGCGGAGGGGAATGGAAAATTCTACCTTTTCTGTGTACAGCTGCCTAGAAAATATATGTGGTCTCTATCCCTAGAGATGCTCAAAACTCAGCTGAGCACAGCTCTGAGCAGCCTGACCTAAGTCTGAGAATTGATTCAATTTTCAAGCTGACCCTGCATTAAAAAGGGGGCTGGATGAGGTGACTTTAAAATGTGCCTACCAGCTTAAGTTAATTTTATGGTCTGAAATTATCCAATGATCCTAAAGTATGAGTAAACCTTTGGAGCATTATGAGATCCTATGGAGTTATTCTCCTGGATATTTGTACTGGTTCTTACCTTGACCTCAGAGGTGGAGTGGATTTATGGATTGACACCAACTTCATCACTGCTTCTTATTGCTCCTGCAGCTACAGGATCTAGCCCGGATTGTTCCAAGGGATCCACTCAGCTTGTCCTGGCACCATGAGGTGAAACACACCATGGAGGTGGAGTAGTGCACCCAGGTCCTTTAGATGGCTTTGCCATCCAAGTCACTGTAGCATGAAATTATCTCTTTGGAAAATGCCTCAGCCACAGCTGCTCATCTCTTCCTAAACCCCATCACTGCTTAATTGGAGGTCTGTTGTGGTGTTTTTTTGTTTGTTTGGTTGGTTGGTGTTTTGTTTGTTTGTTTTGTTTGTTGGTTTGTTTGGGTTTTTTTTCAGGGCATATAACCCACAAGGCAGTGGTCTATACCCAACGTGTACAGATGTTTAGCTGCCCAGAGGATGTGGACAGTGTTGGGGAAAGTCCAAGCAAGCTCCTGGGTTTGGGTTACACCTTTTGCACTATTGAGTGCCCAACAAATATGTTCCTGATACTTAGCAGAGCATGCTGGATAAAATCCATCCCAGAATGAAGCCCTCTGAAAGAAACACAAGGTCACTGCTGATGTCCAAGATGGTACATAGGTATCTAGAGAAAACTGACTTTGAGGAAGGAGCAAATGCTTTCTGCTGCCTCGCAGCAGTACTCAAGTCATACAATTTTAAATAATAAAAATTATTAAAAAAAAACAACCAAAAGCTTCATTGCTTTGGACTGTAACTTACAGCACCCTAGATAATTGGGATTGGAAAGGACCTCACAGGTCTCCAGCCCAACATCCTGTTTGAGCAGGGTCAGCTCTAGGGTCAGACCAGGTTGTTCAGGGCTTTCTCTCGTCACAACTTCTCCATTTGACCTGCTCCACTGTCCTCAGGGTTGAAAATTTTCTCCTTGTACTCACCTGCAACCTCTCTCACTTCAACTTAGGGCCTACATGAATAAAGACCCCAGACTTCTGATAGGTAATCTCAACCCCCTCCAAACCTGCTGTTGAAGAGGAAGGGAAGAAAACATGACAACATGCCTGATTTTAACAGCAAAACAGAAGTCTTTCATTCTGGACACAAGTGGCTTTAAGGTTAGGGATGAGGTGAGTTGATGAATGACTTGTGCTGTAAGCACAAGTCTTATGGAGAAGGACTTAGGGAACATTTAGTCTGAAGAGAATGAGGCTGAAGGATTTTCTCACTCTCTACAGTTACCTGAAAGGAAGTTGAAGTGAGGTGGGAGATGGTCTCTTCTCACAAGTAACAAGCGATGGGACAAGAGAAAAATCACCTCAAGTTGCACCAGGGGAGGTTTAGGTTGGATTTTTGGAAAAATTTCTTCACAGAAAGGTTTGTCAAACCGTGGAACAGTCTGCCCAGGGAAGCAGTTGAGCCACCATCCCTAAACATGTTTAAGTCTTGTGGATGTGATGCTTAGGGACATGATTTAGCAGCAGACATGGCAGTGGTAGGTTTAAGGTTGGACTTGGTGATTTTAAAGGTCTTTTCCAACCTAAATGATTCTATGATGTTTCCAATTATAAAAAGGACATTTTGCCCTCCTGGTATTGAAGCTGGATCCATGGCCTTGCAAGGGTAGAAGATTGCCAGAGGAAAACAAGAGAATGTCTGGCCTGGGCATTACTGAGTCACTCCCTTGGACTAAGTAGAACCTGAATGAACATTTCCCTCTGTATGAACATCTCCCTCATCTTTTTATACAAAAATCTGGGACGGAGCCCTGCCTGGCTGAGTTCCCCAGCTGGACCTGTTGTCACCAACCAAGTAGCTCCCACCTGTGTAGGGCAGCTTATTCGCAATGTTAGGACTGAAATTGGTCAATCCTAGGGCTCTCCTCTACCTCCAGTCATTTCCCAGCCATCTCCAGGATGAGGTCCCCAGGTTAGGGGCTCACATCCATCTGAGGAAGAAAAGTCCTATGGCAAAATGCTGTAGTTTGTGCATTTGTGTCTGTAAATTGATGCAGACAGTGTTGGGGAAAGCCCAAGAAAGCTCCTGGGTTTGGGTTACATCTTTTGCATCACCAAACTGTGACTTTCCTGGGTGAGTGCAGGGGGATTAGCAATGCTTCAATCATGCCTGAAACAAGAGATTTCCCCCTTTATCATCAGGGGAAAAAACAAACAAACAAACAAACAAATGGGAAAAACTTGTAAAGTGACAATATTTTATATGCATACAAACTATTTTCCTTCCCCAACAATATCAGAAGGAAGACTAGCTGCTGATTTTGAATTAGATCACTGTTACAGGTTAATCAGGCACAGACAAAGCAAATCTGAGCAGCAGTGAGAGGAACATCTCTGACATTGCTTAAGTGACTCTGAAGCCAAATAATGCAAGTGCAATTTAGGCATCTAAAGAATGGAGACCAGAACCTGGCCTGGCTGCAACAGCACCTAAACCTGCAGAAAGGTTGGTGCAAGTTTAGGAAATCCCCACAAAGTCACTGCCTGAGATGCTGGACAGCATCTTCTTCAACTGCTGAACCAGTGTTGTTCAGATGCTTCTGGTTTAATTTGGCTGGGTCCCTCCCTGCCTCTTTTTCTGGATTATATTGGTTGAGAACATGCTTGAGAAAGAGCAAAGCTGGAAGGGAAACTTAAATTACAGCAGTAGGAAGGCAATTGTAAACCTCAAATGCTCACACGGTGAAGCAGCAGCTGTGTCCTATAGGCTGGTTTGATAAACACCTCAGGGGGTGCCACCATTAGGCATGTACTCAACGAATACATAAATTACATCTCCTTTCTCTTCTACCCACTTTCTACCAGTTGCCCTGGAAACTTCCCTGTTGCGATACTCACAGGAGCAAAGTCCAAGAGAAGAAAATCCAGCTGCTTCACGACATAAAGCTCATGGCCAGGCGATGCCAAAGGAGGATCTTGGTGTGAGCTGTCCTTGTGCTGACCTGCCTTCCTCCCACACACTGCACAGCTTGGGCCTCAAAGCCCCAGGGATAGGCATGGGTCCTCCCAAATAACCTCTGCACCCCACACCGAGCCTGCATGGCACGCTTGGGCAGCATCACCACCATCTCCCCCCAGGTTGTTCACACAAAGGCTGCACTGACAGTCCCTCCTACACAGAGACTGTGTTACAATCCACCAACAATTAGGTGATGTAAGAGAAGCCAGAGGGCTGGAGAACCTCCCAGAAGGCCCTGGGTGCTTTTCCAACCAGGGATGTGATCAGCTGCACCCAAAGGCTTGTAATTAATTCCCTATTAGGATAAACTCCAGTTGGGCTGGGGTAGGAGGAAAGTGCACCAGATGCCTTGTTCTTTTGCAAGGATCATCTGAAATTCATGGGGAAAAAATAATTGAAAAAAAAACCCCTATCTCAAAACTCCTTTGCAGTGAAGGAATTAAAGACCCTGGAACAGCAGAGCCATCCAGTCCTGAGGATGCTAGGCTATGTTGGAGGCATCTGCAGAGGTTTTTGTTCCAGCAAACACTGCGACCTTGGGCGAGATGCAATTTTGGCACCTCCTGTCCAAGCCTGCAGCAAGCAGCATCGGAGCAGTTGATGTTTTGTGTGACCTACATGACAAATTTTGGGTCTCTGCTCTAACACAAGATGCCCACAGCAGGCATAGGAGGGGAGCACAGCTGCACTCTCATCTTCCTTTCTGTCCCCTATGGTTTTACAAGCTCTTACCCTCCAGGATTGACAACCCAGCACCTAAAACCCCCCTCCTCCTGGCTGTCCCTAGGTGGAGAACAGCACACAAGGAGCAAACACAGTGACTGAGAGTGAAAGGCGAAGCAAAGCCGCTCATTTCAAACCCCATCTGTCACCTATGATGCACATTTGAGTGCATTTTAAATGCCTATTTTGCATAAAATGCAAAATCCACTTTAATTCCTGTTATATATATTCACAGCTTTACCTTGCTAAACCCATTTAGCCAAAAACTTCACCCAGTCGAACTGCACACCAGCTCTTGCAGCACGAAAGGTTTGCGCCTTGCCCGCAATGCCTCAAATAAGCCATGGACAAGGACAATGCCTTTCCCCATGGAGTGATGTCCCCGGGTCACAAACCCATCGATCCCCCCTGCCTGGTTTATCTTCTGTAAGATGTAGGAGAGCTGGCTCAGAGGAAGGGTGGGGGTGCAGGGCTTGCAGCTCCTCACACCTCCCACGCTGCCAGGAAATACCCTGCCCATGCGTGTGGCTCAGCTGCTCTCAGACATTTCCCCTGCACACCCCCAGCTACATAAAATATTTATATATTATACACATATATAAATATATAACAAATTAAATATATATATGCATGTGCAAATAAAGTACAGAAAAATATTTGTGACATACATTGGTATGTATTTGTAGATATTAACCTAAGTGCTTGCACACGTGTATGTGCATCCAGCAAAGGGCTGCTTAGAGGGCACAGCTTGGAAGAGGAAATGCCAGAGCCAGGGATGAGACCAACATCCAGGCACAAGAGGAGGGGGGAGCACTGCCTGAAGTGGGCACAGCACAGATGGGAGACAAGGATGGACCAAATCTTGGCCTCTCCCATGACCTGCCACCAAGAGGAGTAAGTTGCATCCCAACAGCCTGGGGACCCACCTGCGGCCACTTATACAGCTTCTCTGTGCCTCCTCAGCATCTTTTGGCCAAGGCACTTCCACAACACTCCTCCTTTGCAGCTGTTAAATCCTCTTTCTGGAACATTTTTTTTTTCCTTTACCTTCAAAGCCCATCAGAAAATGCAAGCAGCTGTCAGGACGGGAAACAGAGCTGTGGGATGGGGCCAGCAGTGCCCAAGTGGGGTGGCATAATGGCTCTGGTGCTCACAACAAGGATAATTTAAAGCTGGTGGTTTACACTTGCTGTAGGCTATCGATTGAGTCCATGATTGCATGTCTTCCCTCCCAGTGTCAGATCTTGCCCAGGCAAACTGACAGCAACCACCACCGCTCCCACCGTGCAGATAAAAAAGCCATTTGCCACCGGGGTAGTACTGGGCTCCACCTCACCGCACTGCTTTTAGAAACCTGGTGCATGCCAGCCACAGAAACCATGCTCACTATTTCTTTGTGATGCTTTGAAGACATGTTGCAGCCACCAAGAGCTCCACGTCTCACTGCCAGTGAGTGAAATCCCCACCCCAGTACTCCCAATAAAGACTCCTGCTATTTTGCACTGTATCTCATCTGTCCATGTGTTGAAAAGTTTTAATCCTGGACCTACATATAGCCCTGTAACATCAATTTTCAATGCCAGCCAGAAGGAAAACACAGCACCACAGCAGAAAACACTGTGAAGGTAAGTATACAAAATGACAGGATTATAAACTAGAAGCATTTGCCCCACTAAGGTTTCCATTTGTAGAGAGAATAACAAGGGATGAGTTGACTCGGAAGCAGAGATTTTAAGGACACCAGTAACGTAACAGGGCAAGAGAAATGCTGTGACTGCAAGACCTTCGCTGAGGAGTGACTCAGCACAGCAGCTGCATCCTGGAAAATTAATACTTCAGCCCCTGCCAAATGCCTGCAAAGCCTTTGAGAGCTTGCAAAAAACAACCCTGAAAGCCCCATCAGCCATCTGATCTGCTCACTGCTACATGGGTTTCACAACTGCTACACGTCCCCCAACCTGGTTCAGTGAGGGGACCTGCCCCAAGGGGAAGCTTGTCCATGCCCCCCAGCTGCAGAGCTTTAGCAGCGATCATGGGGACTCATGGCAGTGCTGTCAACAGAAAGCAATCACACTTTGGCCTTAAAGCTAAAGGAGACATGCCCCTCACCACCTCCAAACCCCAAAATCTCCATCTTCACTTCCCCACATGCGCCCTGAGCAGCCCCTGCGTCCCCAGGTGTCCCCGAGCAGAGGTAGGTGTTAAGGAGGTTAACGCAGAATCAGAATCATGTCAAGTAACAAACACCTAGTATTTATTAATAAATTAGTACACTGGAAGGCAATTTTTCAATTCATTCCCCTCTTCCCCCACTCCCACCCCTTCCCATGGGGCGGCAAACGCCACCCTCAGATCATGACTTCTTCAGATTGAGCGTAGTACAGACTGTTCATTACGGGAGCATAATAGTTGCAAATATAATCAGACAGACTTCTTACGATGAAGCTTTTTTCCCCCCACCCCCCAACCTCTTTTCTTTTAATAAAAAGTGAAGTGTGATTTGAAGAGACTATTAAGACCATGTAAGGTCTTCAGAGAACCTATCGGCCACATCTGTATAAAAAAAAAAACAACCAAGAGACACGAGTGTAAAAGCATAGCTTGGTTTAAGTCTTACACCACGAGAAGAGCAGGACCACCGGTGGTCGCCTTCACCTCCCCACGTCCAGCACCGGCTCCCTCTGGGGCCCTGCCGTTCCCGCAAGCAGCAAGGCAAGATAATTCTTCCTTACATTCAACTGAAGGCAAAAGGACCTTTTCATCACCTCGAAGGTTGGTGGGACTGACCCTTTCTTTGCGTTGAAAGCGCTTCTGCTTTAGCTTATAGGAGCGCGATGTATTGTCCGGGTGAAAACCATACAATAAATAACCGTGCTAGTAAAGTCTCAGCGATGGATATGAGCGTTACAATAGTACATAAAAAAAAAGTCAGCTCAAGTGGGAAGCTTAGCTGCGTTGAGAGACAGTAACCAGCAATGAGATTGGGGTTTTTTTGCGTGTTTTTGCCATTTACCGCTCCAAGGCAAAAAGGGAAGTGGTGTGAGATGGTCACTCCGAGCAACAGCTTTGACAGAAGTGGGTTACAGAGCGATCCCCGATTCGATGTGTTAAATTATACCAGATTTGTGGTCTTTTAGTTCGTTAACTGCCTTTTTTTTTTTTCTTTTTTTTTTTCCTTTTTTTTTTTTTTAATGTAATCCACTGGTTATCTTTGGAATAGAACGGAGGGGAGGCGTTGTTGAGGGAAAGAGAGGAAGCGGACA